>OZ023273.1:98659177-98821704 GCA_964007475.1 Hybos culiciformis
ACGAAAACATTCAGGCTTAATTGAACTTTTTTTACTAATTTATTTCGGGTGTTAATTCCGCATTCGTTCGTGGAATTATTATGGTTATAGAATATTCTATTAACATTAATAGAAAATTTTCGGAAAGTTATTCATACTGTGAAGGAGCATTATTCAGGTCGAATGGATGCTAATATGGTGGCAGATTATTGATGGACCTTTCAGAGATGATGGTCTTTATTTGCACATTAACAATTTTTTTTTACAATCTCTCTGTTAAATGCTGTATTTTTAGAACAATACGACCCAACTTTGTATTTCAAAAAGGAGAGCTGAATACGGAAAATTGGTTAATTTTTTTGGATTTAGGAACCAAAATTATAGTTAAAACCAACAATATTATTAAAGTAACAAATAGAAGTATCGAAAATGCTGCAGTACATTGTGGTATAGGTTATATCGTAAGTTAATTTGACAAATTGAATTATTATTACTTCATGAACCTAAAATAATCGTGAATCCATGAATGATTGAATAATTATAAAAAACATGTAATTTTAAATAAAACGCATTACTTTGAAACGAATTCGAAATATTTGATTCACAATTCTAAGTCTCTATTATTGCACAACTTTTTCAACATAAAAACGATATATGTACTTACTTTACAGCCATTACATTTTTTTTTGTATCATTTTGTGGGTGGTTACGTTAGAACTTTGGGGTAAATTTAACCCCTCAAATTATTTATTAATAAAAATAGTATTGGTGGTGCATATTGACTTAAAAATGTATTGGGTTGCTCAGTAAGTATTTCGGTTTTCAGAAATTGATGTTGGTTTGAGATTATTTGCAAATATGTATATATTCTAAACTTGACATTATTAGTGTCAAATAAAGAAACAATTAATAAAGTCACATACAACACTTATTATTAATAAAGTATATAATCACGAATAAGTTCATTTTTGAATAAATTTTGCGAATTTTATGCAGAAAAATATATTATGCCTTGCATTCATAGGTGATAATCAGAGTTTGAGAAACTGTTTGAATGGTTACATACCTTTGCGTGAGCTTGCATTTGTATAACACATAATGGCACATACAATAATCATTTTCAATGTTAAAAAAATTGTATAACATGTGCCATTTAAGTTTACAGAAAGATAATTGAATACGACTTTATTTCAGATACCTATACAAATCATTAAATATAATAATGCACAAAAATAACAAGATTACCAGTTACCAGACAAATAAAAAAAAACATAATAATACAATACAGAAAAATATCCAGATTACCAGATGCTAGAAAAATAAAGAAACAAAAGGAAAACATTTTAAGCCGATATACATATTCTAGCCCGATTCTAACGAAAAATTCAAAAAGAAAAACAAAAAATTTTAAAACGTTGTGCTATTAAATATTATAGTTCACGAATATACGAATATACATTAGAAACATTTAAACAATGATCAAAAATATCAAAAGTAACTTTGATGGCTTCATTTAATTTTCCCGACTATCAGGAAAGCGAAAGCTACGGGGTAAGAGAATATTTGGAAAATTGATGTAACTTAATTTTAATTTTATTTATTCAGACAGATAATAATAATTTTTATGCTCTTATATTTTAAAGGCGCTAAAGGAGTCTACTCGCAACAAATTATTTCCTTAATGTTTACAAATTCAATATCAATAAATAAATAAAAATATAAAATGGAAACATAAGATATACGAGTAAAGTATTTATTGTAAAATCTATATAATATATAAATTATACACTGTATACACATATTATATAAATGTTCATATAGTAAATACTGAATCGAATAACCATGTTTCATTGTTACACCCAAACAATAATCAATCGATCTCTTCATTTGATGTAAAATATGATGTGTATTAAAATGCTTTTAAAAATTCAATAAAAAAAAGAAAAATAGAAAAAAAAAAAATGGGGGAGACATAAAATTTATCAGGGCAGTAAAAATATTGACAAAATACACATAGATTTTCCAAATGGGGGGAAAACTTTTTATATATTATATACTTATACATTATATTTTTTTGCAAATGACATAGATTCAACTTATGGGTTTTTGTTTGAATAGAGTTGCACATACAAATATATACATATATAGATTATATAGAAAGAGAAGAAAATTGTAAAAATAAATGTATTAATTTTTTGTTTTTTTTTTGAAATACTGTAAAAGCTTACAAATGATTCTGACCTCGTCTACTAAATTTATTTCTGTTTCAGAAGAATATTGAAATTTATGCTAGCTTTTTTTTTTATAAATTTTATACAATAATACGTATTGATTGTAAAAAATTCATTTTATATCATTGTACGTACCATTATTCGATGTTTCTTATTGTCCATTTAAAGTATATTTTAGTTTTCGAACTGTTTGCAAACTATATAATGTTACTTTTGTTTGTGACTCAAACTGTAACGAAATTTTTATGTTATAACATAATTGTATATATGTTGTAGTTGCACAATTTGCTAAATTTTTTACTCTTCTTTGTAATACCTAAATCAGTAAATCTACATGAAAATTAATTTTTTTTTGTGAAAACCTACTGAAACTCAATATTGGCTAATAGGTATTAAAAGGACAGTGATGAAAGTTTGTATGGAAATCACACTTGACATAAGTTTATTTTTTTTGTTTAATTTTTCTATTTAATAACTATTTTCTTTAGCGAATACTAGCGATATAATAGCGAAGTACAAGTATGCAATACGATAAACAAAATTATTTGAAAAATGAGTGTATATTTATTTTTCACAATTTTTTAATGAAATCTCTACTTATTTAACTACCAACAGAATAGCATTATAATTTTTATTGCGGAGCTTTCAGTTTTTTCTTTCATTAGAGAAAATACAAAATAACACACCCCAACATGTGTCGAGGAAACCCACTTAATTATACCATTAAATGAAACAAAAAAAGGAATATCTTTAATCCACACCTGCGATTACTGAAAATCCATTAAAATCATTCGCAATCTTTTATAAAAAAAAAATAAAAAAACAGATGTTTAAAAAGTCTATGAAACGTGTGCGCATTATTATGTTTTAAAATGTTGAGTCTTTGATAAAAATGACCATGACCAATATGAAATTTCATATTACTTAAATAATTATTATTTTAGTTCTATTATACATACTTTAAATCTCGTTCAAAATTCAGGAACGTTGTTTTCTCTAATAATTTTTCACTGTAGTGAAATAAAATAGTTTGTTCAATTTTTACCTTTATTTCAATTTTATAATAAATTAACAAAATGGGAAAAACATTAATTATTGTGAGAGAAAGGAAAATCCAAAGTTGTTTTATATATGGAATGCAACTCTGCTGTATCATAATCAAAAAAGCAAATATAGTGTAACGTAATATAGTGTCTATAATAGTAGTAGATAGATACAAGTAATATGTTTAATTGTATATAGTTTGGTAAAAGTAAATAATGACTTCTTTTTCTAAAATAGACTATGGAATACCATAATAAACAATTATGTATTTATGTGATTTTGAATATATTTTTATATTAAAAAATTAAACATTTGTTATTAATTTAAGTGTATTTATTTAAAAAATGTAAGCTAGGAATGGAAACAATTAGCAATTGATTAAAACAAGGAGAATTTTTACAACATATAATCTTAATTATTTAAATTTTATACTTAAGTATTATTATATCCGAATATCAAAAAATGTTGATCATAGCTTTCACCACCCACACACAGAAAAAACACGGCATAAATGCAAGTAAAAAAGGCATTAATTCAAGTATTCCGCGACTCATTATAGCGCCAAGCCATTTGCATACTTGACAATTATCTTAAAAATACTTGATTTAAGTATTGTTAAAAAAACTTAAATTACCTCATACCTTTACTTAAATCAAGAATATTTGACTCAAATTAAGTTTGTAAAATTTTTAATTTGAGACATAAAAAGGGTTAATAATATAAGTTTTTCGTATCTTTACAAAAACAAAGTTCCTTTTACCCCAAAACTAAAAACCTTTCAAATTCATCAGCAAAGACACCGCAAATACAAAAAAAATTACTAGACACAATTTTTTATTTTATTTATTTAATTTTTTATTTTTTTTTTTTATTTATTTATTTATTTTTTTATTTTTATTTTTTTTCTTTTTTATTTTTTTTTTATTATTTTTTATTTTTTTTTATTATTTATTTTTTTTTATTTTATTTAATTTTTTTTATTTATTAAATTTTTTTATATATTTTTCTTTTCTTTTTTTATTTATTTTCTAATTTTTTTTATTTTTTTTTTTAATAATTTGTTATGCCCGCTTGTAGCTTCGAACCACTGTCCTAAACATTGCAATCCACGAACTCTGCCACTGAGCTATGAACTACATTTACGACAATGTGTAAAATGGAAAATATAAAATGGAAAATATAATATAAGATATGAAAAACTTGGCGTGGTTGCTATGACTTTTTAGAGTTTGATTTGACCTTTTTTTACTTGAATTAAGTTTTATGGGTTGATTCAATCCAAACAAAAACGCAATTCAAGTATTTTTTTTATAGAATGAATTTTTTATCTGTTTACATTTAATCCTATTATGACTTGATTTGAGTTACCAAAGAGAGAGTTAAATTGAGTAAAATTAAATCCCAAAACAAAATTTAAATGGCTTGAAATAAGTTTTGGTTTATTTGTTTTAAGTTTTATTTTGGTTTAATTTTATCTTTTTTAATGAGGATTAGTTGAATCATAGGGAGAGTTGAATATGACTTTATTTTTGGTTTCATTTGAGTTTTTAAGGGATTTTTCAAGTAATTTCATACTTGAATTAAGTTTTTTCAGTACGAATTGAATCAAACCCGTCAATATTGAATTGGAATATGACGATTTTTTTCTGTGTGCAGTTGTCCTCGAAGAAAAATGAGGAACAAATGAGAAAACCTTTTCTGAAACCATTTTCATTTAATTGATAATCGAATTAATCGAATATTTTCCTTTACTAGAATCGTATTTATAAATTATTGATTGTGAATGATGAATGAAGTATCTTAAATGTTAACACAAAAAAAAACATTCCTAATTTTCTAACAAGTTGTGGAAACTGAAAAATTTACTAACTACATTATTCAGATATTTTATTGATAAACTTATAAAAAAAAATGTTTATAATGACGCGTGCTGTTTAATTTAAATTTTATAACCCCATTCGAAAAAAAAACAAAATAATAATAATAGGAAATCCTTGAGGGAATAATAATTTCCGATGTGCATCACTCCCGTCGCTCTATAACCAGTGAAATATAAGAAGCAACACATGAGAATCGTGTGAATTTTTATTATCCTCTGAATAATTACAATGTTTCATTGTTGCCATTTAACTTTTTATTGGAAACAAATGTTTAGTTAATACAAAGTCAATTAATTTAAATTTAATATTAATAATTAAAGTTGATTATTTTCGAATGCATTGTACAGAAATATAGAAAACTACCTCATAAATAAAATACGAGGCGGTTTTCAGCATTTAGATTTAAGGTTACCTAGGTCACAATCAGGTACGATTCCTAGCTCCGAAATGATATAAAGTGAACGAGATTGCGCTCACTTTCAAGGAATAAAAATCGATGGCGTAGTTTCGTAGTTATAAACATTTCAGTAGGGCGTACGGACGGACGAACGGCCATTTAATGACAGCGTATAGTTCCTTTTTGATTTTTGATCGAAAACGGGCTAGAAACAAAATTTTTTTACTTGTTTTTTCATGATAGTAACTTGTATCTTTTGTAATTATCATTAATTACAAATTATGCATTTAAAAGCGATAATATCTTTCAAATCAGGAGTTTTTTAAATTATCGCATAGTTTGTTTCTATCAACATTCTAAAATAAATGAATATAATCACTGTTTTTAGTCTATTAAATATAGTTGCTTTTGTGAAATATAATATATTGTTATCTATATGTTGTATATTAATTGAAAATATTAGTATGTCATTTATAACAAATTAATACTATTTTGAAACCACATAATTTTATTTGAGATCAAATTTAATATTTTATACGATTATTGTTTTTCAAGGACTATTTTATTTAACATGCTTCAAGGATCTCCGCTTATAAAATAAATCTAAAAAAGATGTTTTTCATCATTAACAAACTTTTAATGTAATTTAATAAAATTTGAAATATTTTTCTTTATATAACTTATAACGTAAAAAAAAGAGCAAATAATTATTAAGTTTTTTTTTCGGGGTAGAATGTTGATCTTTAGTACTTGACATAAATGTAAAAGTATCAAGTTGCAATTATGATTGGACGTGTAAGATTCTATTATCTTTTCAAGTAAAAAGAGTAAATTGCCTTTAAGTATGATATTTTGAGAATTACACGAAATATGATGATGATTTTAAATATTGAAAGGATTAAAATTAATTGATTAAATAAGGAATAAAATTAGTAGGCTTTCATAATGCAATAATGGTTCAAGTACATCTATTCAATTTAAATTGAAACTTATCTACTTAAAGGTGGACATTATTGTGTTTCGAAATAATTATATGGTAATTTTATATTCCATCTACTCCTCACATCACAAATCTTATGTACACTGTTTACTGATGACTTTATTCAACAATCAAGTCGAATTAAATTAAATTATTTGTTGACCAGAAAAATTCTAGTACCTACTTGCGTAACTATATTACTTTTTAACTGTATATGTATTTTTGGAATAATATAACCTACATTACACAAACACATAGTAAATGTTCAAATTATTAAAATACAAAAAATTGCGTTTATCTCATAGGTATTGCACAAAAGATATAACAATCTAATAAAATTCAATTTTCTTTTCCTTTTATGGCGCGAACAAAAAAGTAAATATATTTATATAAATATTTTAAAAATAAGCTCTCGAAAGATATCTAAGGTAAATAAAAGTAAATTCCTAACAAAACAAACTTAGTGTATAATACTAATGTAAGTATGTTACGTTTATGATACGATACGAATGATTCCATATTCATAAAAAAAATGTGAAAAACAATTAACGCATGGCATGAATCTGCGATTAGAATAACAGTTAGCTTGGACTGTAACTGTTCCAGTTTAATTATGTATAATAACGTACATAGATTTCAGTTTTAAATGTTCTCACATCCAAAAAATAAGCGATATTAATTATTAGGTTCATTGAAGATTCCAAAAAACAAACTACCTACTTTTTAAATTCCTGTTTCAGGAATGTTTCTTTTTATATTTATATTATAACTTATCAGCAATCAAATCATGTTCTCGCAACAGTTTAGCTTAATTTTTATACAATATCTTAAATTTTTTGAATTGATTGTAATTAGTTTTTTTCTTTCCTTGTTCAGAATAAACTTTTTGGGGATAAAATATACATAACTTTCACGTTCAACATTAATTACTTAATGAATAGTAATATTATTTTAAATAAATAGAAAATGGAGAAGGTATTTATTTGAATTCGTCTTTATTAAGTGGTCTACTAAATGTAAATTTTTCTTTAATCATACATAATTTTGATAGATTAATTTTTTAAGTTCTTTCATCTAGAAAAATCTTTTTAACCTGACCTATCCTTCAATTTGATGTTTAACAAAAAAGAAAATTATAAACAAAAGTCATATTCTGCAGTTTTTTTCTATGTATTTAAATTGATTTATTATTAATGAAGTGTAATCTTAACTATACAAAAATAGAAGTGTTTGATTTCGATAGTATAATCTCGAAAAATATACTTAACTAATCACAGTCGTATATATCTGTTATAATGTACTCATTGAATATAATTTGATAACTAATGTTGAGCTGCAGGTGACAGTAATGAAGCTATCATATCTCAAAATTAATATTAAATAAAACTTTTGTTCGAACTTTAAATTTAAAAAAATGAAAAAACAGTTTTTTTTTCTTTATGTACATAATAATGATTTGACCAAAAATTTAAAGACAAAAGATTCGCACAAGCGCATTTTTTGGCAAGATTTTTTTCTCGCTAAGTTTCTTTTTTTGTACATATTTGGCCAATATATACAACAAAGCATAAAAAATATGCTTACAAAATAAACAATGGACGAATTTGTATTGTGAAAACATAAACTAAAAAAAAAAAACCAAAACAAAAATAGATTTTTTTACCAAAGATTTTTCACTTGACCAAACCTCTTTGATGCATTGAGAAAAAAAAAGTAACAAATTTGTCATCGGTTTTATTATAAATTATTTATATAGATATCTGGTGTATAATTATTATTTTGTAGAAATAGTAAATTATTAACTACTAGTTCATAAAAAAGTAATGATATTTGTGGGCGTAGAAAATTATTGATTCTATTTGTTTGCGTGAAGGGCAAGTAAGCTTAAATTATACGTATACGTATGTAAAAAGTATTATCTTCTTTTGTGAAACTAATATTTATAACATTAGAATTAACAATTTTCTCACAGTGCTTATATTTTTTAGAGTGCATTATTATTTTATTCTATACATATTTTATAATTTAATTTACTACACCATTAATATCATTGTATGTCAGTAACAATTACTTTCAACAACGCTCTCTTTAAATCAAAAACATAATTCCTTTTTCAAATAAAAAGCCGACGTTTTAAATTCTCGTATACAATTTATTAGTTTAGAATTTTCAGTATAAAAGGTCGACTAGAACTTTTAATTATGAGAAGATACATAGGTACTTCTACTTAGGTATTCATTAAATTTAAACGATAAAAATAAATTTTTTTTTAGAAAAATAATTTATTTTAATTTTAATTTGAAGAGTCTGAAATAATTTCAAGTGGTTTTTGAATAATGAAAGGATTAAAATTTTCAAAATTTTAATTGACATTTAATAATCTTTCTATTACCCTCTATTTTAATGAGCAATAAAAAAAATGTTTTTTTTTCATATCGAGTTTTTTTTTTATTGATCATTTTAGAATTTGTCAATATTTATAAAGATAACTTCGAGAGCGATATGAAAACGTGTGACTTTGATTTTTATTATCAATAACATTTGCACAATAATTATAAATTATAATAACGCAATAATACCTTTGTAAATATAAAACATAATATAGAGGTAACTATTTCTGATAAAATTTCAAAAGTCAACAAATTAAATATTTCTTGATTTAAATTGAGAATTAAAAATTTAATATAATGAATTTTTCGATGATTATTCTTTCATCCTTCATAAGATTTAATAAACATTGAAAAAGAAAACATTTTAAATAAAATCCAGAAAATGAATACTAAGTAATTGATTCTAGCAATTATACGCAATTATACTCACCGAAAAGGAAAAGTTTTGCATTTAAAAGATCAATAGTTGTATAATTACTGCTCCAAAGAATAATAAAAACTATCCGAATGCCCCTTGATGTCTTGAATTTAATTTGCAACGAAAAATTCAAACTTATTTACATTTGTCGGTGTGCGGTCATAAAATCCCCGGTCATAAGATTCCAATACAAAAATCTTTGGGATTTTATGACCGAAATCGTGGGGATCTTATGACCTTTTAAATCGGTCATAAGATCCCCGGGATTTTATGGCCGCAATTCTCGGGAAATTATGACCGTTTAAATCGGTCATAATATACCCGGTATTTTCTGACCGAAATCGTGGATGTTATGTCCGGTAGCCCATTTGTCATGTGTATTTAGGTACGTGACAAGATGTACATTAATTATGATATAGTAAAACCATGTTGGTTGAACTGAACATTTAATTCACAGACAGCACCAAAAATATTGGTTTAAAATATTAATTTTTTTTATATAAAATTTCATTTTATACAGCTGGTCGAAAAAAATATAAAATGGTTTTAAACTATATTTCCACCTCCTAATTATTCGTGCTTTAGTTTTGGTACCTTCATATCGTAATGAGTATGAATTTTCTATCACTGAAGTATATATTTATCTAAGTTTAAGAATCTTAAAATAATATTGAACTTTATAAAAGTTACGTAAGTACAGATTATATAAAAAGTGCCGAAATTTTATCGTATCATATTACTTTGAAAACACTTATTATTTTTCACGTTTTTTATTTTTTTTTTTATTTATTATTATGTTAGTTTTATCGAATTCTAATAATTTTTATCAATTTTTAAAATTTTATTCTGATAAGATTAAAATTTAGTACATTGTTCATTTATCTAATATAGGTACTTAAGTTTAAAATTTTTATATTAGTGGTAGTAAAAATAAGTAAGATTCCATTTCAAGGTCTTATAATATAAAATTTTTCTATTTGCCTTTGTCTCCAAAATAGCATCATTTATAATTTCTAATTCTCTGAAGTGAAATATTTATATAAAATAAAGTTTTTTTTTTTGTATTATTAATTAGAGTAATTTTTGGGATTTTTGTTCTACAATTGTAGGTATACTTACTTGAAGTGCAGTGTTATAATTTATATCGGATGGATAAAATTTGAATAATGAAACATTTTAAATATTAAATATGCTACTAACGTTGAGAGTGATTTGATATTTAAGACCTTATTGATAATTTCGACTTTTGATATTCCCATAAAGCATATAACGAATGACTGTCATCTTTTCATTAGTATTATCAGTATTATTAAAATTTCAATACTTAAATTTTAAAAGAAATTAAAGTAATTATTTTTTATTTCGCATTTATGTATGGAATTAAAAAAATTTGATTTTGAGTGGAAGAATTTACATTAATAAACAAGTCTCATTCTTTATTTCATTTGTTGAGATATTAATAGTTATGCTGAATCTATGTTTATAAATTATGTATTTGTGTATATATATATAGTTATCAGTATTAAATGCAGCAAGTCCTTGCTATAGTAAATATTCAAAAGTTCTAAATGTTTGAATTTAAAAATTTCAGGCCAATTTTTGTCATTTATTTTTACGCTATACTTGAAGAAGAAGCTTACTTTAACATATACTTAAACTCAAATAATAATAATGGTTTCTTCGTAATGGCGTATAGTTTTAACATTCGAACTTTACAAAATGCTCATAAGCTTTTACACATGATATGTATGTAACAAACATGACTTATATGAAAAAATAAAATTCAAAATGTACGAAATTTATTCAAGTGCAATTTTATGTGTTTTTGTATTTTTTAAAAATGTTTTCATGGGTTTATGATTAATACTTAAAATCAATTTTGTCTATGCATAATAAAAGAATAAAAATTTACAATCCTTGACAAAAATCACTTTACCGTAAAAAGGCAAAATGGATGAGGGTTAAAAGTTTATGCGTAAGTTCTGGCATGAAAAATAAAATATAATTTTCATGATATATTTTTAAAATGGTTATTTTAAGAATTAGAGGCTGGTTAAATGGGTGAAAATTTATCTCTTTCGTTTTTCTTTTTTAGAAATTATGTGTGCCATCCTGCTGTTAAATGTCACCCAAGAGAGATACAACTAAAAATGTATATACATTTTGAAAATGATGAAAAATTTGTTATACTCATTCATTTAATGTACGGTTGTAACAAAATACAATGTTGCTTTTATTTTGAGAATGTTTTTGCTCTTGAAAAATACTGAAAATTGAAATTTTACAGATTAGTATCAAAGAAAAATTTAAATTTTAAATCATAAATACTATCAATTTTCTAAATAATATTTTGAAATTTACTTTCGTTGAGATTATGTACTTAAAAAAATAATAGCAATAAATTTAACATCAAGATGAGAAAAAAATATTTAAAAACAAAAAAGCAAGTGTGTGGCTAGGGGTTTACTTCATCTCTGGGTTCTGGGTTGAGCCTGTATTACAGTACAGCAGGGTTCGAATTTGTTTTCATTATCATTTTTATTTTTTATTGATCAATTTTGCAATTTGGCAAGGAACTTACTTTTCAGGAGTTTAAACTGTGGTGTACAATGTTCAAATAATATCGAATTATCATACTTTAAAATAAATGGTACATATTAAAACAGGAATATTTAAATGAAAGTGATAAAATCAGCGAATCGTCTCGAAATTCAAAAATAAAATTATCATAATGACTTTCTACACTCTCTGACATTTATGTTATATAAATATAAAATTTGTTCCTAGAATTAATACAGATTTGCTTAAAATAAAAAACAAAATTAGAAGTTTTGAAAATTTAAAAAAATTTAAATAAAATTTACCGATTTTTATCACAATACCTATAATATTTTGATTGTGGAGATAGTTTTTCTTGATACTATAAAAAATGAATAAAAACTCGTTCAAGTCTCGTTGATATTTTATTTTAACAAAGACTTACACGTAACATGTCACAAAGTCGTGTATAAAATAAATTTCTTAATATTTGTTCGGTTTATGTTATCCCAATGGGTAAATTTTTTCAAGAACATTATACAACATAAATAATATACATAACGAAAATAAAAGTATAATCTCATGCTGTTCATTAAACACGTTATTCTTTTGCAAAACGTTTTTTATTTCAAGATACAAATTTATGGATAGCTTCAATTAAAATATAATAAAAATGTTACCAAAAAAAACTATATACATATACAAAATTAAAATGTAAGATGAAATATGACAATAATTTCTATAATAAATATTTCAAAAAAAATGTTGAAAATTTTTAGTGTAGAATTTATAGTGAGAATTATTAATGTTACTGTGATAAAAAAGGATTAAATAAATAAATTCTTTGGTCGAAATTTCATTAATAGAGTATATTTGTTTAGTATTTTATATTTTTACATATTGTAACGAAGTAAATGTAAAATTTCTCTCTCTATTGCATCTATATTATTATTACTATAGATTAGTTTTATAGGTTGACATGAAAATTAAAAATAGGAGTTTAATGATTTAATTAGATTTAACAAACTGCGGAAAATTCTCTTTTATATTGATTGACCAATAACAAAAATATTTTGATGTGTCAATTTTGCAGCAAAACCTTAATTTATAATGTAAATAGATAACTAACGTTTAGATTTGTATAAAATTCTAGCAGATAATATTTCTAAATGTATTGAAAAATAAAATATTCAACAAGGAATAAAATATAAAATAACAAAGCAGACATGGGTATATTATAAAATTTCCAGCTTGATGTAGAACTAGACAAAAGATGCTTAATTTTTTAAATACAGATGAAATGAAGAAATCTGAAAATAAGGGACATTAATACCAATTGAATTAATTATTAATTCCTACTTCATGGATCATGGTAGAATAACTTCAGTTTATTTCTTTTACGACTTAGTCGCTTCATCCCTCAAGGTCAAGGCCTCGTCCTTTTAAATTTGTGTTTTCAAATTATATGATTAATCATACACGAACGTGGCCTCAGTTCTACCTAGATAAGTTTCCAAGTTTTCCGAAGAAAAATTTATTTTCCAGTGACTTTTATATTACGTTTAGCAAATTTATCTTCCACCTTCCATAATGCTTTCATAAAACTAGTTTACAATACAATATACCTTATAACCCTTATCTATGGAAAATGATCAACTACATTATACATATATATTGGAGTGATTTAAAAAAGTTTTTTTAATTTTAGTTTTTGTTTGAAAAAAAAAGTAACTCCTAGAGTTGGGTTATCCTTCAGGGAATATTCTTGTTTTTTTTTTAACTAAATTATATTTATGTCCAATTTTTTGTTTTCCTTGAACAAGCAATATGTTTTAGATGCCTAGAAAATAAAATTAAATTGTATGTCCAATTCAATTTTGAAAATAAATTTTTATTTTTATTAAAACAAATTGTATTGAATTTTTTTTTTTATTCAAATTGCATTTTTACGTTTCTCTGGACATAAATATTCAATTCAGTAAGTGCTTTAAGTCATTTATCAAATAGATTACTTTTTATTATTTTCAAATTTTCTATATTTTTTTTTTTAAATCTATTAATGAAAAAAGGGTTAAATTAGCTTTCACAAGCTTTTTTTTTCTATTTAAATATATATTTTTCACTAAAAGAAGGAACAATTGGATTGTGCTCTGGAAAAAAGGATGAATATTTCGAACAAAAACTGCAGTAACTTTTCAAAACTATATTAATACCATTCAAACTGTTTGGAAGTTGAAATTTATATGTTAACAACATTCCTATTTCACTAAGATATAGAAAAATTTTCAGTTTGATCAATTAAGAAAATAATAAGAAAAACACTTGATCGAAAAATTGTCACTAATTGCAGTCCGAGGTGAGAATCAAGCTATATACCGTGACGAATACAGTATAGGACTCTTAAATTACTTTATATTAAATTCAATCAGTTTAGAGGTTTTGAGGTAATGAAAGACTTTTTATTTTATTATATTTCTATTCAGTGCGTTGCTGGCCGGTCAGGTGCAAAAACAATATTGGCGCCCCTATTAATACTTACAAATTTTTTACAGCAAAATTTAAAGTTTTGTCATGGAATTAAAACAAAAGAAAAATTACTTCAGCATTGCGGACATACAGTTTTTTTCATTTTTAACATTATTTACCGTCTTTTTTGCCACAACAGAAACATGATTAATGCTTACTTCAATTAAAACTATGTATTCTCTTAAAAGACAAAAAGTATTCGTCATCATTTAAAAATCGACAGATTTAAATCGTAATTACTATTTTTAATATCTAATCTAAAGTAAATATTTTTTATGCAACATTTCGCTTGAAGCAAAAAAGATCTTTTGACATTTTTAATATTATTTAAAACATGCAGAACATTTATATACTTTTTCTATGGTTTTTAAGAATAATCTTTGTTTTTGTTAATTTAAATTTCAATAATATTTGTATCTTACCTTCATATAATTACTATGTTGAATATTTCGGTAAATTATTGTGATAGAATTTTCAAAAAGTTTAACACTCAGGTGAAAATAATTTATTATTTACCATTATTTATATTTATGTTAACAATTCGAAAAGAGTTAAAATTATATATAATATAATGATATAAATATAAAATATCAAAATGACTAACATTTTGTAATCATACAGCATAAAAAAAAATTATGCTTTTATTAAATCCTAACAAAATAAATATATGAATGTACATAATAATTTATGTATATATTATCTTTTTGTAAATACAGTATATTATTATTATTTAAATAAAGAAAGAAAATAATAAGAATATTTTTCTAAAGTAAATATAAGTTTTAATAATGAAATACAAAAACTATTACGAGAAAATTATTATCCTTAACTTATTATTATTATTATTGTGAATGAAATATAAAGCTTCTATTATCTGAATCGCACGTGACCGCAACTTGTCAAGGGATTTAACCACACACTCGAAGTTAAGTCGAAAATTTTTAAAATAAAATCCTTTTTTCTATATCTTTCTTTACATTATATTATTTTTAACAAAATCTCTAAGGATAATAATCAGAAGAGTTTTTTTTTATATATATTTTTGAGAAATTTTGATTACCCTATGATTTTTATCATTTATTATTGAAAAAAATTCTTGTCTGCACGTGCCAATAATTTAATAACATCCTGTCAAGGATATATTTATGAAAAAGTTATTAAGTTGCAACTGCAAATTGCACACTTTTACAGTTTCTTAGTGTATTTTTTTTTATTTAAAAAGCAAATTAATGGTAGTGCATCTTTTGTAGTTAAAGAAATCTTTTGACATGACTGTTGAAGTAAAATAAAAAAACAGGTATTTCAGAAATATATCGAGAAAACTTAAAATTTTAAGTATGTATATGAGAACATCAGTAATATTATGAGGGTTTTTAAAAAAATAAAGAATAGTATCTCATAAGTTAAGTATGAAGACAGTTTTCAAAATTTCCGTCAACATTTTATAAAGTCAATTCCCTTTTATTAATATTAATTTTAAATGGACTGAAAAGTAAAAAATTAATTTCAGTCAGGGTTAAGATTCTTAACAAATTATGAAAAAATGAGCATAGGTATGCAGAAATTATAACCCATTATATGCAGAGGTGCAACAGTTTTATATGTGTAGGAGATAGTTTTTTTAATTGCACTTATACGTCTACACCTTTTTCATAAATTGTCTTGTAATTTAATTTCAACGTTTAAAATTTCAAGTCTTGGGAAGTTAGTTTAAAATCGAACAGACAGATAAAAAAACTCAGTTAATAAAAAAGTATTAAAATGGTAAATTTTTTAATTTTTCAATTTAAAAAAAAATTTATTTAAATAAATAAACGTAAATATTAAAATTATAATTAATTCATAGCTCTCGTCCATTTAGCAATTTTCATCGAAATTCCTTTCCAACCAGCCTTGAACAGAATTTAGGCTAAACATTGATTGATTTCACAATAAAATAATACAGATATAGACGCTATCGATATACAGCACGAACGTCGTAATCTATCATCATCATCTACGGATAAGACGACCATGGGGTATGCTTATGTAAAACTATACACATGGAATTTACAATTAGTGTAAAATCAAATTTCAATGTGTGGGTATAATATAAATTTTTCTTCGTCAAAGCCTCACAAGATCATAAACATCATCAATGAAATTATATTAAAAATTCTCAGATTTCAGAAAATAAAATCTGAAAAAGAAAAACAAAAATATGTACATTTTTTATTTTAATTAAAGATGACATAAAAGTGTTTGGCAATTTTATTTACTGGCTTCTGTAATCAATTTTTTTTTTTTTTTTGTAGATTTTGTACAAGGAATTTACAATTTTGAACATAAAAACCTTTATCTTATTAAAATTTAATAAGTCCATTTATGTATGTTGAATTCAACAACATATACTACATATGATGATGTGGAAATTTAGAGTATAGTACAAGTTTATGAACGAGGAAAATTATATTAGGGATGGATGAATATAATAAAAAATATTTTTTTCCTTTTAAATTTTGAAATTTAAGAGAATTTAAATACTAAAATTAAGTAGAATTTATTCTTATTAACTGAAACAAAAAATTGAACATAGAAACAAAAATTGTGTGTTTAATAACAATACAACTAAATAAAATAAAATTTTAAGTTACACGATTTTATTATTTAAATATATGTATAGGTACTAAAACGTAAAAAATAAAACTAAGTATAATTTTTGAATTCGAGAAAATAATGTTAGACATGTTGACATGCAGCGGCAGCTCGTACATAGGTGCTGCGACACGGCAGCACCCTCAAGAAATTAAAAAAATTTAAATCATAAAAAAAATTTTTGTTAGCTCTGAATTTTTCTTAGTTTAAAATTATTTTTAAATGAAATTGCTAGGCTATGCAATTTTTTCTAAATTTTTAATAAACAACAGTAGCCTACTTTCAGGCTTTTGAAATTTTAAGAAAATACTTTTCAAAAATAGGTGCAGAAATCAATTTAACAGAATTTTTGGAACTGCGAATTTCGCAGTGCAGGGATTTTTATTTTCATGAATAATTTAATACATTTTTATTGCTGTTAGAGCCCGTTCCCAAACTGAGACTATTTTAAATCGAAAAATATACCTTTTCTGCTAAAGAAAATTCCTTTTTTTCAGAAATTGAAATAGGCTTGACATTTAATCTGTATCATCTGCAACGTCTGCTTAAATTTTCAATTTTTTGTTTTTTTTTAGAAATGAAGTGCACTAAAAAGTTCACCTATAAACTGAGTTTGTTATGGGAAATTTAAAATTTCCCTTTGCAGATTTTTAAAATATAAAATATCATTTCGGAACGATTTTTACGTCAAAAAATCTTGATTTGTAAAATAATTATAAAATAACAGCTGTAAAATCGTGTCGTTCCAAAACTGGAAATTCTAGAAATTAAAAAAAATTTTCAGTTTCTAAAATAGTCCCAGTTTGGGAACGGCCTTTAATTTTTTTTCTATGACTTGAATATAAGGAAAAATGCACTGCCACAGAAGCAGTGCGGCTGTACTGTATTATACTTTCTGAAAAATTTAAAAACAAATATGGGAATTTTTTTTTGTTATGGGATTTTTGAATGTATAGCAGCACAATTTTTGTTTTTTGTTTGTTTTGAATTTTCAAAACTGAATTTCATATACATAATGTGTATGGGGTATATATTATAAAACTTTTACAATAAAAAAAATGAGGTTTTTATGTTTTGCAGCACCCTTTTTCAAAACTTCCACGAGCCTCCACTGTTGACATGCTTATAAATCGTAGGGTTCTCGTTAAACGAATATTGGTTTTTTCCTTCAATTTTACATTTTGAATCGTTAACGATTGCGCACAATGTTTAAAAGTTGATTTATTTCCTGCTTTTACGGCTTCGATGATTTAGGCCTCTATTATAAAACAGATTTTTTTTTTGATTTTAAGCATCAAGATTTGACTTAAATCCAAATTATATGTTTATATGTAACAGCCTAGATATTCTTTACTAAATACGGACAGAAGAATACTATTTCGTAACTTTTATACGTATAAAACTTTGAAGAATTTTTAGCATATTTTTTATTTATTTAGGTTTTTTTTTTTATAAAAATGAGAAAAGAACTATATTCTAAATTTTATGACATTGACTTTTTGATTTTTATTTCATTCCTATTCACTTGTTTTAACAAAAGAATCTTTTATTTGTTGTTAAAGAAAATCGTGGGTACTGAAGCTATTATCTGCAACTACTCAACAAATCAGTTTGAATGAAAATTATACATTTTGTTTGAAAGTTTTTTTTTTCATTTTTTTTTTTTTTATAAAATTCAAAATATATATTCCATCTACCATAGGACATTATTATTATGTTTTATTTTTTTTTTCGTATTTATATGAAAAAAAAAAACAGATGTGCTCTCCTTTTATTTTTCAATTGAAAAAGAATCTATTGTTTTGCCCTGGAATGCATTTAAAAAGAATAAACATAAAAAACATAAATTATATGTATATAAAGCAAATTATTTCCATGTAAAATAATAATAAAAAGAAAAATGTACGTTGTTATGAAAAAAAAAATCACTCTTCTATGAACTTTATTAATAATTTTTTTCTTTAAATGAAAGTCATTCGCTACAAAAATATATATTTTCAGAATGCTTCTTATTTTCGATTTTTTCACCACCCTTTCCAAAGAACATTCTGTAATAATTCACTGGCGACGGACATTATAACAGCGATTTTCAAAACTTCAAGTTAACAGCTGTTCGAAACGACACTCTTATGACGATGACGACATGACTACAGCGCACTTACACATATTTGCTTTGTTTTTTTTATAATTTGTTTATTAAACGAACTCAGATTCAATTATTTAATTATCCCTGTATGTAGCGAGACCGCAGACTTTTCTTGATCAAGTTCAGACCCAAACTGCAAAATAGAAAAAAATGTACATTAAGTTTTCCCCAAATATTATATTTATTCTTACCACAGGTAGTTTAAGTTTTATTAAAATATAAAAAAAATAAGTAAAAAACGAGTTTTCAAAAAAACTGAGGCCAGGCCGCATGAAAAAGAAGAAAATAACTTTTTCTTCACACAGAGAGATGGACTCAGATTTTTTGATTGGGACGTAAGTGATTTGATTCACGAAGAGAAAGAATATTCAAAAGAAATGTTCCAATGAAAAAATCTGAGTCCACCTCTGTGTGTGAAGAAAAAGTTATTTTCTACTTTTTCATGCGGCCTGGCCTCAGCTTTTTTGAAAACTCGATTTTTACTTATTTTTATTTTCTGCCTTTTTCACGTTAACTAAATTGTTATTATGTGCTGCATGGAGATGTTTTAAAACAATTTTATGACTAATCATATCGATGAAAATTTTTCCGATGATTTTTCCGCTTTCTCGGGTTTTCCATGGAGTTTTCTACAAAAGCAACCTTATGCAACTCATTTAGCTCTACAACTTTGTCTCAGGTTGCAAAACGCTCAAACGCTTCTTTTGTCGGAAAAACTCCGGAAAAGCTTTTTACATGAATTTTCATCGATTTTTTCTGCAAGTTTTCACCATTGTCGGAGAGAAAGTAATGATGCCAGTTGATAGGGAACTTGATCCTGCATAATTAAGAAAACTTTTTTACCGGAAAATTTTCCGGAAAAGTCGGAAAATTCCGGAAAATTTTTTCGGAAAAATCAGAAAAATTTGTATTTTTCCTAAAACGGATTTATCACTACTCAAATTTGTTCCAAATTTTCAAATGATTTTTCCCGATTTTCCGGGTTTTCCATGGAAACTTCCGGTTCAAATTTTGATAGCTTCAATTGTCACGCGACATGAACCTGTGTGAAAAGTGGGTCTACGAGAGGGTCGAAAATAGTAAAGAAATATATAAATAAACAGATAAATTCCTGTACGAGTTAATAAGAATTGTGTCCTCAAAAAACATTTATCAGGTTTTTAAATTTTTCCTAAAAATATATCATATTATAAACAAGAAAAATAATTATAAAACATAAAAGCTGAATTCTTGGTTGTAAAGGCTAGGTAAAGTCTAAAACTCTATATGTATGAAATTGTAAAAATGAAATATTAAATAAATAAATAAATTGTTATATTTATTTTAGCAATAGCTTCTTATATGAAAACTTTATTAGATATCACAAATAACAATAACTTCTTTTAGAAACTCTTGCTTTTATAAAAATATATGACTTAAGAACTACAAAATACTCTTTGAAATTATTATCAATTTGTGCAATCTGGTCTGTTGTGTTAACGTTCAAATTTTTTGTCATTTTACTTTTAAGTGTAGAAAGCGAACGAGCAAGCACTGGATAGAAATGGATCCAAACTAGAACTAGGTCTTTGCCATACTAGTTTTAGAATTGAATCCCTGCAGGGAACTTTTATATACATACATATGTTTAGATTAAAGTGTAGTAATGTGTTTATTGTTTGTATTTATGTTGTTATGAATATTCTGCACAGGTGCTTTTTTTATATTCGAATAAATAAATAAAAAATAATGACATAATTTGTTTTATGCTTTGATCTCAAAATTTACTATGACTCCAGTATAAAAAGATTTAGTATTTGAATAGTCTTATTCACCGGTAATAATACATACATTTCCTCAAATAATAATATTTTTAGCGAATAAAATTTGTTTTACTGAAAACAATAAAAAATATCAACCGCATTATTATAAAAAGAACGATCTTAATGAACAAACAAAAATTGGAGCCATGGGGCGTTATGAAAATATTTCATTTTGTCAATATATAATATATTGAAGAATTTCAAAATTGAAGAAAACTTAAATTTTATTTAGAAGACAATTTAGATATAATATTTTCTTTTTGTATAATGGATCTCTTTATTATGTTATGGAAAACAAAACATTAATTCTAAGATAAGCTCATAAACATAAATTCAGGGACCGAATTAAATAATCATTAAAAAATAAATTTTTCAAAAATTTAAAATCTCTTTTTTTTATGATAACTTTTTCATTTTTTGAATATTTAATTTTTTTAATAATTTTGTTTTTGACTTTTTTAAAATATACATCTCTAAAACAGTTTTCTTAGTTAATAATTGATTGTTTTTAAAGAGGAGATCCCTGCAAAAAATTATACATTGCTGCAAAAAATTGATGACTTTTCAATGTATATATCGGCTTAAGCAAAAAATTAAACTCAAAATTGAGCTCACAATCTTAATGATGAGCGTGATCGCACTAACTGTCAATGTATACATCACTGAATCATTCCTTTTGTGTCAAAAGCTCCTAAAATTTGCTATCACCGCAAATACACATCTTTTTTTTACTTTTCGAAAGGGAAACCTTTGATGGTGTCACATGCAACAAACCCGATATTTATTATTTCAACGCAAGAACTTTTGAAATATTTGATTTACGACTTTTGGGTTTGTTGTTTATACCTAAGTGCAAACATTCTGTACATATTTTTATTTTGTTTATAATACATTACACAATCATAACAAATAACTCTATTGTGTTTTCGTAATGCATTTTTGTTTGTATTCAATTCGCGTACCTTATTACTTAATGAATTTTAATGAAATAAGGTAAATATTATAGCAGGGAAGCTATTATGTAGGTATATATTTTAAATTTCCTATCCTGACATTTTGGCGTGAAAGAAAATTCAGTAAATATGCGGCTTTTATTATAAAATTTGTTTTGTTTGGTTGAAAAAAAAAACAACAAAAAAAAAAACAAAATTGAATTAAAAGAAAAAAATATATATTTTTTTTTAACAGGTGGCCACCACTGAATTAAATAACTAGATTTGGTTTCTGATTCAGATGAATGAACACATTTAATAAAAGATAAATAATATTATTCATAACGTTTTGTTGGTTAAATTTTTTTCTGCAAGGATGATTCAATAATAGAATTATTATATTATTGAAATAATTATTTATAATTTTAAATTAACTATGTATGTACATAGATATGTACATATACTTTTTTATTAAATTAATTTCCGAAATTTTATAAATTAACTTTATAAAAATGTTTCCAATAAGAAGATTATTGAATGAATTTTGATAAAATTATAGAATTATATCCCAATAAAAATTTTATATGTAGAAATGACAAAGTTCCTCGAGGATTTCATTAATTCCCTTGAAAGAACAAAGCATTTGGGAGAAGGAATATAGAAGCATGTTCTTTCACTTGAGGATAAATTGTATGAAATGTTCCGCGGTTTTCGGCTTTAGTCCTTTTATTCTTTATTTTTCTGAAGGGATAAAGAATTGATTACATTTATTCAAAGTTTTACATAATTTTAATTTTATATATGTAAATGTAAAGATTTTTAAAAAGTTCTAGCTTTTAGATAAAATATTCTCTTATAAAGTACTTCCTACTTCCTTCGAAAGTGCCACAGAAAAGAAGTCTTCCAAAATGAAAAAAGAATAGCTTTATACGAAATAGTTAATGACAAATAGAAAATTTTGTATACGGTTTCTTTTCTGCATTACTTTCAAATCAAGTAGGAAATGCTGAAATCGTGGCCATTTACTAACCAAATTCCACAGTATTTTATAATTAAACAGGAGCAACATCCTGCAACTTTTTCTTAAAGAAATTATTGATATTTTCTTACTTCCGATTCCTAATGGGATAGTATGGAAATGATCAATAATAATATTGTTCTTCAAAGGTATTCAAATGTGTTACCTTTTGGACTAAAATCTAATAAAAGTTTGTTTATATGGAAAGTTGTGTGGCTGATTCAAAAATTTATTAAAATATCACTGAAATTTCTTAAAATTTACTTTCGTGAAACTAGTAAGTCCAAATTTAAGAAACCTAATTTTACCTACAAACATAATAACTAGTTGAGATTACCTGGTTTCGCACGGGAGTGCCGAAATTATATTTATAACAAAACACTTCAATCCGTGTATGTGTAAGACTTGTACCATATGGAGCTACTGAATCCTAAATTTTAAAATTTAGCTCGCCCCGGAGCGCTGTAATTGAATTGCAGATAATGCATATTTCATAATATAGAAATAATTTGAAAATATTTTAAACAAAAAATCGAATTAACAAGACTTTATTTACGGCGTTTTTTATTATTGAAACTAAATTATGTTTACAATTATAGTATATATATATGTACTTAAAAGGCACGAATTCAAAATATACATTTATTCAAATGCTTTTGAAATGAAAACTATAGTTAATTTCTGCAAGTAGTTAATAAAAATATGAATATTTAGAGCCGTTTTAGGTTAAAACAAAAAATTCAAGAAAACTGAATATTATTTAGGACAAAACAAATATGAAAACAAACCAAGTTTATATTATTACTAGTATTCATTATACTTTCAAGTGTTCTGTATTTACGAAAAAACATATTTTTTATAAATAAATTTCACAAAAAAATTGTCGAAATATTTAAAAGTGATTTTAGAATCATTATAAATATCATAATATAGAATCCAGGATCGACCGATGTAGTGATAGTATATACTTGACCATCTGCGTTAAAATATTTTTTTTTGTTTAAAATAATCTCTATTAAAACTTTGTATGTATATTTATAGAATACAATATAGGTAATTGAAGTTTGAATGAGTTTTATATGATTTAGTTCAAACAATATGAAGATAATAATCTTTCTATTTTAAGTCACGAAATCATTTTCAGTATTTGAAAAAAAATGTATTTCCAGAGTCGGATTAATTTATTTTCAGGAAACCTATCACATAACGTTTCAGACAATAATGTATACAAAAATAGCGACATGATGTGTATAGAGTTTATGTTTTTTTCAAAACAGCAAAATTATAATCGTATTTTAGACGATATAAACTATAACCGAAAACTTTCATATAGCAACAAGAACATTTTGTTTTGAAAGATTTGTTTGTCTTATAAAAAATCCTTCACTTCGTGCTTACAGTTTGCCGACGGAGTAACATATTGGAAGACAAAAATAAATTAAAAAAAAATTTTTTTTTGTTTTAGTTCAATGCCATTCCTTTCAAAATACATATTTAAAATCTTAGTTCAAATATTAGGGATCCGAATAATTTTTGCATAAGGCGCAAACATATTTTAATCCGACTCTTAATACTACTCTGAATAATGTCTGTTTAAATTTCAAACTCATTAACATTATAATTTGTTTTCATGTTCAAATCAATTGAGGGGTTGGAATGCATGTTCTATTTGTTTTCTAAAAACTTATTGGCTCATCAAAAATATGTCATTTTTCACGTAAAAAAAAATGATTGTACCTGTCAATAGTATATATCATTTAATCATTTTGATATTCCATTAAATAAGTAATGTTGGTACTTAAGACTGTTCATATAAAATTAAAAAAAGTTTCACAACATGAAAAGAACATTTTTTGAACTTAGAAAGTACATAATAAAGAAAAAGTGTTACATAATGTTCGCTACCGTTTTTATATGATTTTAATATGATTCCTACTGATTCTATTTAACCAGAAAATATCAAAATTTGCAATCGTTATGTTTTGATTCCAAAAATATCTGCTTTTCTAGCATTTGTTTGCACCTATGATCCAACAGAAACTGAATTAAATGAATAAAGTCTATAATACAATTTTGTATATAATTGAAATCTTTCTTTGTAAATACATGTACATTTCGTATAATATATGATTCTATATGAATACTACATTGTTTAAATTTCAAGCCGAAGTAATTTGAATTAAAATTGAAGTAGAGAAACTTACTTTTGTACGATATTTTATTAATACAATTTCGAAATGCATTTCTAAATTAAGTAATTGAATAACAAATTTATTAAAGTGTTTTTATGTCAACCATTTCAACCTTCCATATAAATAGAAAGTAATAATTCTATTGAATTCTGAAAATGTATATTCGGAACCATGGGCGCCGCCAGGATTTTTTATAAGGTGGTGCATGTGAAAATTATTATTTTCATTTTACCAAATCTTTGACATATGGCGGGTTCATCACTAAGTTACAATTTCCAACAACCTTAATTTAAATTAAATTTTGATTTTAGGAAAAATCAGAAACAATATTTTTAATTAACGACAAAATTCATCTCAGTATGCTGATGCATTCCAGTCCATCATTCGTAAGAACAGGGGATAGTACGTGGACGGAATCTTCAGCGGAAACCTTGGAAGTATTAATGGACACTCACTTTCCGAAGTGCGAAGAAAGTGCTGACGAATGTGCAACTGTTGATGGCCAACGGCGTGTAATTAATCAAATGGAAGACGTCCGATCTCTAATCACAAGAGAAAAAATTGCCTGGGCAATAGATGGCTTCGCTCCATATAAATCAGCGGGAATTGATGGTATCTTCCCAAAAATGTTGCAGGAAGCCAAAGAGACTGTTACCCCTTGGCTCGAAATTTTGTTTAGAAGCAGCCTTGTACTTGGTCATATTCCACAGTCGTGGAGAAGGATCAAGGTTGTCTTTATACCTAAGGCGGGGAGGCGTGGACATGAGACGGCTAAAGATTACAGGCCAATCAGCCTATCGTCCTTCGTTCTTAAAACGCTTGAGCGTATAATTGAATACGATATCAGGAAAAAGTTGGAAAGTAATCCTCTTTGTTCCTCACAACATGCATACTGTAAGGGCAAATCCACCGAGACGGCACTACATGAAGTAGTTCGTAAAGTGGAAGAGTCAATTCAGTACAAGGAATACACGCTAGCGTCATTTCTAGACATAGAAGGGGCTTTCAATAATGTAAGTATTAAAGCAATCCAGGAGTCACTAAATCAAGCAGATGTTGGGACGATAAATTTTTGGATTGGTAATATGCTACGAACAAGAGAGGTTCATGCAAATCATGGCAGCTACCATATGGTCAGGAGTGTGGAGAGAGGCACTCCCCAGGGAGGGGTGCTGTCACCGCTACTCTGGCTACTTGTAATGAACTCGGTTCTAGTTAAGCTCCAAAGAGCAGGAGTGAAAGCGGTAGCGTACGCGGATGACCTAGCGATTCTTGTCTCTGGGAAATTCCTACCTACACTAACAGAATTAATGGAAAGTGCTCTACTCGTAGTGACGAGTTGGGCAAAGGAGTGTGGCCTCAATGTGAATCCAAGCAAGACAGAGCTTATGTTGTTCACAACGAGGACAAAAATACCCTGCTTCGCCCTACCCAAGTTGGGAGGGGTGACGCTGGGTTTAGCTTCGAGGGTTAAGTATTTGGGTGTAGTACTAGATCCTAAGCTTAACTGGAAATATAGTGTCGATGAGAGAATTAAAAAAGCATGTGTAGCTTTTTATTCTTGTAAACGAATGGTAGGGAAAAGGTGGGGACTGAGGCCGCATATGGTTCTCTGGATGTACACAGCAATTGTACGCCCAATCCTCACGTACGGAGCGGTAATTTGGTGGCCAGCTGTAGAGAAGGCCTATGTTCGAACCAAGCTGGGTAGAATACAGCGAAGTGCATGTGTGAGCATCACGGGGGCGCTAAGAACGGCACCTACTGATGCTCTCAATGTTCTGCTGCATCTTTTACCCCTTGACTTACATGTCAAAAATCTCGCTACTTGCAGTGCAGTCAGGCTTCAAGAAAGTGGAAACTGGCTGACTAAACCATATGGTCACAGTAGAATCCTTAGGGATATATCTAAGAATGTGACCTGCACTCAAACTGACTATACCATTCCCAGGTTAGAACTGAAAAAGAATTTTCAGATCGTAATACCGACTAGAAGGGATTGGGAGGTTAATAATATTCTAGAGGGAGTCGACCTAGCTATCTACACAGACGGTTCAAAAATGGACTGTGGTGTTGGTGCTGGGGTGTACTCGGAAGAAATGAATATAGCTAGAAGTTATAGACTTCCAGACAGATCCAGTATTTTTCAGGCAGAAGTACTTGCGATCTGGAAGGCGTGCTGTCTGTTGTGTGACTCGGCTCCGGCTGTTCACAGGGTGGTAATAGCTTCTGACAGTCAAGCGGCCATTATGGCTCTTAAATCACCGGTCGTATCCTCTAAGCTGGTCGATAGATGCTTAGAACAGCTTTCCCAGCTGGATGAGAGATACGTCGTCCACCTGTACTGGGTTCCGGGAGATAGGGACGTCCAAGGAAATCAACGGGCTGATGAACTGGCTAGGGCAGGTTCAGCGCTGGATGTCTCCCGCTCGGAGAAGGTCCATCCACCACTAAACACGATAAAAAGGGATATAAGTCAGTACTTCTTATCTCTAGCTAACAGTAGATGGAGGGCGCTATCTACATGTAGAACGACCAGGAAAACTTGGCCGTTATACGACAAGAAAAGAACAAAAGAGATTCTTAAAATGTCTCGGAAAGACAACTCTAGAATCACTGCAATTTACACGGGTCACTGGGCAGTTGGTGAACATGCTGCAAGACTGGGTATTCCTTATAACCAGAAGTGCCGCAGTTGCGGTCTTGAGAACGAAAAAGAGACTTTAGTCCATTTTATTTGCAAATGCCCGGCGCTTGCAAGATCTAGAAACAACACATTAGGAAACTACCTTCTCGAGGACGTAGATGTGTTAGCCTTAGCAAAACCCAGGGAGGTGATCAAATTTTTGAACACCACGGGGTGGATTTAGCTCTATTATCGCCGCTAGGCCTTGGTTATGAGTGTTAATGGTAGCAAAACGGTGCGAAAGCGCTAATTGGAAACCCCTGTAGGTTCAGGGTTTTCGCCATCTTAACCAACCATGCTGATGCAATGCTCAGAACTTTTTAAGATTATCTCTCACCAGGGCTGCCAGATGGAATAAATTAAATTTCCTCAAATTTTTAAGAAATTTCCCCAAAATAGACACTTTTTTAAAAAAATTCCTCAAATTATTTTTTTTATATTTTTTTGTACTAAATTTTTTTTTTGCCATAAATTAGAAAAAAAAATTGTCTAACGGTTTTCTTGCAAAAATAAGCTGTTTTTGTGGAAAAACTGCAGTGAGTCACTGCAGTTTTTCCACAAAAACAGCTTATTTTTGCAAGATTTCCTCAAATTTTTAATGTGTTCAGATTTTATGCGGTACTTATATGTTGTAAATCAAAAAGTTTAGTTTCAACAATGGATTTTGATTTCAACGTACGTAGAAGAATATCGTAATGATATTAATTTCTTAAAATCATTAGGGTAAAAAAAATTTACGAGTCTGAAATTTTAAATTTTGTTGACTGGCCAACGTTAGCACAATATTTATGAATTTCTTCAAATTTTCCTCAGAAAAAAATATTTTCCTCAAACTTTTCCCCACGTTTTTGTTAACTTTTTTTTTCAAATTTTATCAAAATTTTAATAACATTTTTATCAAACAAAGGTGGTGCAGTTGCACCACCTTGCACCATACTGCCGGCGTCCATGTTCGGAACGGAATCACTTATTTCATAAACTACTTTAATTGATAAGATTAATTTTAGCCTTTTAATTTCAAAAATTAATTCATTCAATTTTTTATTTTTTTTATTAAAGTTACCAAATCACTAGGCGGGATACCTTTCATACTTAAAGAAGTATGGATTTGATAATGGGACAGGAAGTTTAGACGGGATTAAAAAATGGAACAGTTAGTAGGTAATCATTTACACTCTTCTTAAAGCGGCGCAAGTCGTAAATCAAACGTCCTTCAGCTGTAAGGAACAATTTTGAAGGGAGAGCATTCCACATTCTCGAGATGCGAATTGAAAACGAATCTCCAAAGCTCGTTCTATCACATCTGGGAATTTTGACGAAATATGGGTGTGACGTTAAAGCGGTACGTGTTTGGCGTGAAAATACTTGAAGTGGAGGAAGTAGGGCCTTTACTTGCAGGGAACACGTATCCGTTCCAACAAAGTATTTATAGAAAATTGAAATTGAACCTACATTGCCACGGTGATTGAGTGATGTTAAAGAGCTGGTAGTTTGGTGATCATTGATCAATCTAATAGCCCTTCTCTGAACTTTGTCCAGGTACTCAAGATGGGTTTGGGGAGCACCAGCCCATATATGTGAATTATATTCTAATTTCGGTCGTATGTAGGATTTGTAAATGTTTAAGAATTCAGAGGGTTTCACAATTCAGAGGGTATTGTTTACATCTTTTTAGAAAACCTAGACATTTAGGTGCGTTTTTAGCCGTTTCGAAAATATGAATTTTTCAGCTTAGATCGCTTGTTATTTTCGAACCTAAAATGTCAAGGTTTCCATATTTTCCAATACTCTCGCCTTGAAAATATAGTTGGGGTTCGAAAATTGACAGCTTTCTAGAAAGATGTAGAAAGATGTAAATTCCGAATGCTAATTTAAAAAAGATGTTTCTGAAATTAAGTTAAGTTGTTGATGTGTAATGTTTGATGTTATTCACATTATCTTGGTTTTTGATCACAAAAAGGACTGAAAATGAGATGAAAAAATTTGTAGACAAGCTTTAGTATGAATTTATTGCTATAAAACTCAAGATAATTAATGTCAAAAATAATATAAAGTTTAATGCGGCGAAAATGTCCTATGTTATTTTTCTTTTAGGTTAATTTATTTCCAATTGAAATATGACAATAAGTGCACTGTCAATTTTTTCAGCTTTCATTTATTTGATATAATGATAAATATATAATTTATATATGTATATATATTATATATGTGCAAGTTCAATTTATAAAAATACAATCTGACAAGCTTTTTATTTATGATCTACTTATATGTTATCTGATATCGACATTTGAACATATTCTCGTTAGTAAATCTATAAAGGTATAAAGCTTGGTATTTTAAAATTCCAGCAAATAATGATAATATAAAACAAAATATTAATGATTGTTTGTATCTGACTTTACTTCAACAGTGTTATAACTTTCAAAATCCCATATTTTTTAATAAACTGAACAATGTCGTTTAACTATCTTTTAACTATTTAATACTATCGGTAGTAGTGTAGTGAATTGTGATTTCTCATAAATTTGAAGTATATGTAAATTAAACATTTTATTTAATACGATAATCAAGCTTATGTAAATTAGTAGAAATTAGTTAAATTTTTTATTGAACCAATATAAATGTATGTATTTATTTTTAAAAAATAATCACTTTTTGAGTTGTGACACTATTAAAGCAAACATAAGGGTGCGATATGTAATTTACTGAAAATGCAGAGAAAATATTATAAAAATATCATTAAATATATTATACCATCTTATCATATGGTGTTGATATAAAAAGTCATAAAACTGCATAATTTATTCATAAGTGAACCCATTAACAAATTGCATACATTTTTTTTGTATTTTTTTTTTTTTGAAAATAATATATTTTGTATAAGAGAACACATTTGTATTGCTTTTTATGTGAATCTAATAATAATCTTAATGGCGTTATTATATAAAATTAGTTATAAAAGATATAAATTTATAAAATATGATACAATATTATATAATAATTAATAAATATAGAAAATAAATAGTGTATATAAGGTAATTAGCTCAATTATTTATCATTGTTCAACTTTGTTGACCACATAAATAGTTTTTGAATAAAGTAATTGCTCTCGTCTTGCTAGAAATTGTATGAATTATTTTATTACAAAAATTATTAAAATTCAAATAAAAAATCTATCTCTATTATTAGTTTTTAAAATTTTCTAACAATTTTAAATAGCATGAAGTCGTGATAATACATTTATATTATAAAAACATCAAAAAGTGTTAGATAGAACCTTTATTTCTTTATATATTTTTACTCGTGGACTTGACTTGTGCGCCAATTTTTAATTTATTTTTACTCAGATATGTATGTTTATGAATATTTTCTATGTGTAAATAAGTAAGTTTTGTTATTCAATGACCGAAGTTAAGGAATTATGACCATTGAAGAGAATATTATATAAAAAATTTCGAAATAGCTGTTGTACTTTAAAATCAGTTATAAGATACGCAAATAAAATCAATTTGTTCGTACCTTCCATAGTAGTTTGATGTATCAAAATATGGAAAAATATTTGCCCTGTTATTTTAGATAAATGGTTCGAAACCATTTTCAATCTTGGATTAATTACAATAATAATACCTTTAAAAATAAATACTTTCCATTATTGTATTTCCGTACAAAATTTGTAAAAATTTCTTTTACAGAAATTCAAATAGAAGTAGAAAGTGAAAAAGTACTATAGACTTACATAATGATCTTTTAGAATTCGACCAACATTTATATTTATTTAAAAGATAATTTTGGTTCACTAAAAAAAGTTTGGAAACTCAAATTATAGAAATTCTGTACGTTTACAGGTTAGATTTTCATACAAAAAAATTTACACAATCATTTTAAAATTTTAATTAATTGAATTTAAGAAGTATAGAAATCTTGAAAGTTTCAACTTTATTGCGAAAGTTCGTAGGTCTATAATTATGAATGACTTCCAAATTTTTTTTTAATGCATACTACAGTTTATTCAACGATTCAGGATTGTGCATTTAATTTTAGTTTTATATTTACTTTTTCACTCCTTATAAAATATTTTTTTTTCGGAAAATTTTATTTTCATATAATTTTATAATCAAATTTCTATAGTTCTTTTGGATAATGTCTCTAAGAAAACATCAATAGTCCCTCAACAATAGTTATTATTGGCTTTTCAATGTAGGCAGTAAATATTAATTGAATTTGACCCAAATATAACTTTAATAATATTTGTTATTTTATTATTATTTTGATATTAATGAATTAATTTAGGCCTACAACGATAGTTCAACTAGTTTTAATTATGATTAAAGCATGAAAAAAAAAACATAAGTAATTACTCCTATATAATTTAATAATTAAGAAAAAAAAAATTAATAAATATGAAATGAAAATACAATTTTCCATCGAAATCAACATATTAAATTTTATTGATTTCTTTTAGAAGTCTGATTATTCCATTTTTAAACTAGTAATAATAATATAATATTCCAGATAGAGGAAATAAACAAATTAATAAATTAATGAAAATGTTCAAAAATATTGTCAAGAAGCCGTACTAAATCTGACTCTTTTTAACATTATAGGAGGGCTAAATCGAAGGGTTGATTTGTCTGTGGAAAAGAGCGTTATATGCACGAAAATTAAATTGTGAATATAGTAATAAAACAAAGTAATTGTGAACGTATTTAAAGCCACGATTTAATAAGTTTTAACGATTAGTAGATAATTTAAAAATTAAAAAGTAACAAAAATCATCTACTTGCTGAATGTAGAAAAATAAAATATTATATAAAAGAGCTTCTCCGAATCTTTTTCGATATTCTATCTAGAAGTTTTCACTCATTTATATAAGTCAGGTTTTCCTCTCAGTAAAATATTTATAACGATAGAAAATATTAAATCTTCAATCGTTATTGGTATTGAATCTGGTGCAGCTCACTTTAGAGCTAAGCTCTAGTTTGTTTTTAATTTCTGAACTATATAAAGGCATTATTTGCAGTTTCTGTAATCATCCATTTTTTTCCAATAATCTTAAATATTTTTCCATTGCTCGAGTTACATTTGATTTCAATCGTATTCATTCAGATAATCTCAAAACCTGGTCTGATCTTAATTTAAATTAGATAAACTGAAGTTATACGACTTAGAAATAAAAAGTAAAATTCTTTAACTTATAATTTAAATGAAACTAATACCTCATCGGGTAGTAAAGAAGATTAGGTAGGTTAGTCAATCTTATAAAATGTAAATTAATTAATTGTTAATTTTTATAAAGATTTATCTGGTAGCTGGTATAGAATAAATTAAAATGACTGCCACTTATTCAACAGCTTAAACTGACCTAATATTATCTATATGCCGCGCAAACTTTTCCATCTCTTAATTAAATCAAAGAAATATATGAAAGCGATGTAGACAGCATCAATTAAAAATAAAAATAAATAAGACAAATAAGTAAATAAAATATACATTTCTTTTTGAATAATATCAAATTAAAAATTTAAAAAATTTATGTAAACATAAAATAGAATTTCAAAGATATAAATGTGTATTTGGATTGTGAAGAATGTTGTATATACATTATATCGTCCCAAAAAAATGAACCCCTCAAAAAAATAAACTGATCTTTTAGGAAAATATGTAAAAAGCTAATAAAATTAAATAAATGTATGGTAATTTCTTACCATATTAAATTTAATAATAATATTTTTGTTTCAAACTAGTAGAAAATTGAATAAATATTTTGCCCATCACAGTTGTTTTCATTTTTTTTTTTATTTTTTACTAAAAATACAATTTGATGTAACCGTCACTTAAGTTCATTATGATTTTAGGCTTTAATATTATTTTATAGAAGTAAAATTTTCTTAAGTAAAATTTTCTTATATTTTTCCCTTTTATATATCTTTATATATTTTTTTTGAAAAACAAACTTTCAATTTAAGTTATTTTTGAAAGTAGTTTTTTTTTTAAGTTTTTCAAGCCGCGCACTTTGAACTTTGTATACCAGTAACGAACGAAAGTGAAAAATTTCATAAAAATTCATAAAAATACACAAAAATTCGACCCTCCAATTTAAGACTGCGGTGGTCAATTTGTGATCGTCTGGTACAACTACACTGAAATGTCAAAAAGGTTCAAACTTTTAACACTGTTTTTAAATAATCGTTAGTTTAATTATTTTATATTTTGAGCTCACGTTATTGTGGGAACAAGGTCTTTAAAATTTAACATAATTGTCCTTTTTGCAAAACTAACCACTTCTTTTGCAAATGTTGTCACAAGATTAACAAATTAAAATCAATATATTTAAAAACAAAAATTTTCAACCTGAAATTTGTTGTTACAAATTAACATTAGACATTTTTTTAAAGTGTAATCCCACAGATATCAATTTCATAGTTGATGGTACTTTGTGAATATTGTGTGTGCATTAAGAAAAAATATGAACCTTTCACCCTTAAAAAAAGAATTTATGTTTTATAGTTTTTACAAAATTCTAGTATCTTTTTCCCTTTTTTTTTTTTAAATAGATGTACAAGGGAATGATTTGCTAACAATTTTAAATATTTTTTTTTTGTTCATTCAGGGAAAAAAATAGTAATCCTTGTAACCAGGATCAAAGACCCAAACGGTAATTTTACATTCAATATTCTAACATACTTGTTACAAAAAAAAAAAAAAAAATTTTTTTAATACATATTTTAACAAAGGAATCGAAAATAAAAACAACCCTTACATTTATTACGTAAAATTGTAATTCCCCAATCAATGGAGAATCATTTGTTAGAAAAACCCCAAAAAAATAAAATTTAGAATCCAAAATCTTTTATAGACATATTAACAGAATAGAAAAAATTAAAATAAAAATTCATATAATCAATGTAAAACGAAACGAAAGGGGTTTTGTTTTGTCTTTGTGTTTGTTTCATAATAAAATTGAATAATTTATCTATTTACTATATTAATGCTATAATCATTCCATTCACTTTTTAGCTCCAAAATTTGAGTCGAGTTAAAGGCTTATCGGTGTTTGCTATACATTTTTAGAGAATTATAATCCATTCACTTTTTAGCTCCAAAATTTGAGTCGAATTAAAGGCTTATCAGTGTTTGCTATACATTTTTAGAGAATTATAATTTCTTTTTAGTATAATCTTTACGTGTGTTCAATAATAATTATTTAGAAAATTAAGTTGAAAAGTGTTTGACTTCATGCAATTTAAATAAAAATAAAATTGTATAACAGTCATAATTATCAATGATCATCGATATCAAGTGAATCATTCTGATGAGTCCTCAGCTTGATCTTTCAGTAATTTCTAGTAAAAAGTATTCTCGAATAATAAATAAGTTTCCTGTGTGAATATAATATAAATTACTTTCAGATTTCAGTACTATCTACAAATAAATAAAAATAATTGGGCACATGTAGCCTCAAGTCGAAATAAAAAACACTTTTTTGGCATGTTGGTAACTGATATAGTCAATTATAGTTTTCCACAAATATTTTTATTTACTTTTCTGCTTCAAAACGAAAATATTTTTTCAAGTTAATTAAAGAAAAATAAAAACTTTGATTTCTTTTACATAATTTTTTTTATAACATTTTTTTTTCTTATTTAAAAGGCTAATAATTTAAAAAATATAAAAAAATCAGAATTTTTTTTTAAAAACCAAATCCTTAAAATATTTCAAATAAATTATATTTTTCTAAATTTTTTATTTTTATATATAGCTACCCGCCTTAATTTTAAATTTTATTTTTATAAATATAAATACTAACAACAGGAAAAAAAAAAATTAAACCAGATGCGAAACCCTTTTTTGAAGTCAATAAAAGTTTTTTTTTTTTCCTCGAAACCATAAATAAAAATTCATCAAAAAATATTTTCATTTTTAAATGAAGTCATAAATTTTTCAATTACCTTTTTTCGCAATTTTTTATAATAATAAATTTTTTATGTTTAAAAAAAGAAAATTTAAGTTCTTTTTTTCTTATTTTTATTTTTTATTTTTTGGTTTTAATATAAACGGAGACGAATTCAACTAAAATAGACATTCTTGTTTTTATTTATTTTTTTTTTTAATATTTTTAATGACATCAGGCAGATTCAGAGACGAAAAAAAAAAAATTTGTCATTTTTTGTTGGCTATATTAAAATTTTTATCTTTATTTTTATTTTTTTTTTGTATATTGTAAATTAAAAATAAAGCGATTATTGATTATTTATTTTGCGGTATATTTGTGAAAGATTTACAGAACATTAATTACCAAAAAAACCTCTAACAATTCTTAAAATAAAAAACAAATTTTTTATAAATATCCAAATGAATCAGTTAATAAAATTGTTAATAATTTTATACGATGTTGATGATGACAAGGTAATTAGAAATATTATTATAAAGTGATGATCAGTTAAACTATTAAGTTATGATGTAAATGACATAAACATATATAATTTTCTGTACATACGACAAACACACTTATTATTTTACTGGTGTTATGTAAACTGCTTTTAAGCCGATATCCTTGAGAAATTAATAAAAATTTTATAAAGGAATATAGTTTTTTTTTTAAATTTGATCCTGGTATTTAGAATATACACAAATAATCAATAATCATAAATAAATAAACTCAACTATAAAGAGAAAGAGTAAACTTTTCTCTTAGTTTATCATAAAGTCATTCATTGCTTGTCAATTATTGTACAAGATATAACTCAGAAGAATAAATATATTGAAGTATGTGTATAATTAAATATAAAAAAGTGATAGCAAGGTTTTTTTCAACAACTTAAATTATGTTTTAAGAAAAAGACGTATATCATCAAAAATTTCTAAACAAAATTTAGCTTAATCCTTAAACCAACCCTTTCCATGTCTTATAAAATTTTTTTCAATAAAATCTCTAAATATATGTGTGTACATATAAATAGCTATCCATAATAATCTGCAATAATAAAATTAAATCGTAACAAGTGAATGAATAAAAAAATTAATATATTTGTCAACAGGATACACGGAAAAAAGCAAATAAATCCTGAATTGGTTACGGCTACTTATAATATATAAAAAAAAAAAACCTATATTCTATATATAGAAATAAAAACTATGAAAAGTTTTAATTCTGATATATTTTCGTTTTAAATTGGTTACATTATTTTTGCACTCAATTACTTTACATTAGTGTTAACGACCAGGATAATAATTTTTCCCTCCTTATTCAATTTTATTTGCTTCATATGTTCAAATTCTTGTTTTTGTATTCTTCTTCTCAAAAAAAAAAAAAAAAGGATAAATGTCACCCTTAGAATTAAAATAGTTTTAATGTGAATAGATTTTTTTTTTATTCAAATGAATTTAAATAAAAAATAAATCCTTTGCATAAATGCAGAATTCAGTACAAGAGGGGATGATGATTGTCTGAATTGTGGTAGAAAATAATAAAATATTAAAAGCAAAAAAAAAATAACAATTTTTTTTTTGAAACTGAAAATTTATAAGATTGAAAATAAAAAGTTTTTGTAATAAATAGTTTAAGACAACTTAAGTTAAATAGTCATATTTTCCATGATTTATAAAATATTTAAATAATAAAATTAAAGCTTCTTCTGGTATTTCGTAAATTTTTTGTAATCATAGAAATAAAGGTGGCCTTAATATACGATACTTAGTTTCATATAGTCAGTTTAATGTTAGGTATGTTGCACCGATATCCTTAAATCGGCTTGGGGTTCTAAAACAAGTAGACACTAAATTCTGAATCCCAAATTCATTCAAATTTCAATCGCGAAACGTCTGTTTTATATAAGAGTATATCGCCTGCTCAAAAATGAAACAACGTATAATGAAAAGTATAGTTTCGAGTAATTTAAATTTAAAGATTTGAAAATTAAAAAAAACGTATGAAAAAATATCAAGTAGCGGACAGTTTTCATCTAAAAAACACATTTTAATCAACATTAAGGATATTGCAAAGTAGTTGTACTTATAAAATCGAGTACGAGGAATCGAATGGTGCTATTGTCAAATAATGACGTATAAATGTCATACGTTGTTTCATTTCTGAGCAGACGATATAATGATATATTAGCTTCTAATACTACATTTCCTATAATATAATTTTTTTAAGTTTGGTGCTTTGCTTACTAAATTGCAATTAATATATACATATAGGTATAAATGGGATCGCGTGACAAAAGTTAACTAAGTCTATTCCATTACATTTTTTGTTTTGTTCGTTGTAAAATTATATTTAGGATGAACAAGATATCCATTACGGAAGTATAATAATAACAAAAACACGTTTTAATATTTAAGGTGTTGTTTGATAAACAAATGACTTTGAAAGTCGGCGCTGTTCTTATATAAATGTATATATAAAATATATATGTTCATAAATATTAAAAATTTAATTTTAAATCATCCTTTTTATAATATCCATAGGACTATTATGTTTTTTATATAATTATAGTGAATGTGAGTATTAAACTATTGAGTGGAAATTTCTTAATGATTTTGTTTTAACGAATTTTTGTAAATTTTGGTAATTTTATATTAAAATTTTAACAATTCTGGGGATACGGTTTTAAACATTTGTTTCAAGATTTAATTTTTCAGTTAGAAAAGAAATTAATGTTGATGTTTGAAGTGTTGTCATGGTTTTAAACATATTGCATTCTGCATTTTTGGAAACAAGATTATCGTTTAGGTACTTCTGATATATAGTTCCAAAAAGTTTGTATTTTTTATGGTGTAAAATTTTCATTGAATTTTCTTTCTGAATTTTATAAATAAACCATTTTATTTTATCGTAGAGTTTATTTTCTGCTTACACATTTATTTTTTTTATTTTTTGAATTATCTAATTATTCAGTTAAGTAATGTGTTCTAATTATATAAAAAAGAAGGCTTTTAGTCCTTTTGATGAACACAATTTATATATAACACGACAGGTAAAAAGGAATGTTGGGGAAGGAAAAAATTAAAAGTATAAAAATAAGGATGTCTGAATGGGATTTTTAATGGCGAAACCACTATACTTAAAAAAAAATGAATAGGTTTGGCCTTGATTTTATTGACTTGCCTTTAAGTGCACTTAAGAGCTTTTAAAAATAAAATATTTGCGTGCCATTCATTGAAAAACTTTGTTTTAAGAAATAATTTTGTTTTCGTTTTGGAGAAATTTTGTTTTTTTTTTTGTTGTTTTTACTTCCTTTTGCATAATATAGTAATAACACTATATACACTGGAATTGTGCCATTTTCTTATTATACCTTAATGAGACTACTTTTGAGGATTTTAAATAGCTCGTTAGTTTTTCGATCTTTCAGAAGGGAATAAAAGAAAAATTAAATTGAGGTTTTTTTAATTGATAAACATCCACATAAATGTTTAAAATTTAAATTAATTTTACAGATTTTTATGTACAGAAAGTTTTCGAATTTTAAAAGTTCATACGAAATATTTTTACAAAATTAAAATTGTATTTAAGTTATTTAGGATTAATATTTCAATATCGATGTAATCTGATTGCTCGCTCGGTACAGCAAAAATTTTCGAACATATTACCTTTTTACGTCGCGACAATATGCGAAAATGCTCGGAACGTATTTTAAATTAGAAAGTTTTAGAGAACTAGGAATGAAATTGAGCGGGCCTTTTTAATCTCCTTCTCTAACTATATCTAATAGTTTTTTTTAAATAGTTGATTAGTTGTGTTTGACATTAGTTCAGCTCAGAATTATTTATGAATGTTATAATAATCTCGGAAGATACACAAACAATTTTTTTTTTAAATTATATTAAAAATTCATACTTTCAATTTCATCAAAGAAGTAGAGTTAGTGCGGATATGTTTTTTTTATACCCTGTTCAAAAAAAAAAAACAAAACAAAAAACAAAATGTAGATTAAGTCATGTAATTTACTACTAATAAAATATTTACTGGTATATCTTTCTATCTAATGTGACATGCATGCGAAACAGAAAACAAATACACGACATAAGGATATAATGTCGTTTGTTAATTTTTTACGTAAATAGACCGTTGAGACTTAAATATTATATTAATCTTTTAAATATTTTCAAGAATTAAAACACCACCACCAGTAAGAGGAAACCCTCATGATTGAATTTTAAGAACAAAAAGAAAAAATAACAAAATGTAAGTAATCTCTTATTTTTAGGATTATTGAATTGATTTTTATGGTTCGTCAACATTAGAAAGGCAAAGTTTTTTTTTTATATACAAACATTTATTCAAAAATCCCTTTGAATTATGGGGTTTCAGTACAAATTGTAAAAGATATTTCATAGAAAAATAAAATGTCTTCGATTTATGATTATATATTAATTTTAATGTCTATTCATTGATATAATCCGCAACCAATTTTGAAGCCCTAGTTTAATTGGAAATTTCAATGCAGATATGCACAATTATAATATCTCGGCCTTCTAGAAATCAAGTACAAACTCAAGTAATCAACATTAAGTGTCTTATAGTGTTACATTACATTTTGGTTTGGCGGATCATTTGTAATAGTGTTATACGAAGATCTGTGATCTTTACTTTTGTTTGCTGTGTTTTGCGAGACCTAAGCATTATTTAAATATAGGTATTTTAGTAAAACTTTAACTTCAAATATAAAAATTAATTAATTTGTGCAAAGTATCTACGACATAAATAATATAAATTTTACAAGTCCAATTAGAAATGCTACTTCTTGTGCATATTTATATAGGATGTTTTCAAGTCCTTTTTCTTCTTTTGAAAAAATAATTCTTAACAAAAATACATTTATACGATAATTTGAATAATCGGATATTAAGTTCTTGATCAAATATTTCTATGTCGCAATATATACAATACCTATTTCTATATGTTATTTTTTGCAATTTCAAAAACTAAAATAATATGTGTAAATAAGGAACTTATTTTAATTTTCATAAGAATGACATACCATACTTCTATTTTATAGTTTAGAATTTTAAAAATATTAGGGGAAAAATCTACTTAACCAAGTTATAAAAAAGAAGTGCAGATAATCATTCCATTTAAATCATTGATTTGGAACAATAAACAAATTAATGCACTTTACTCTAAAGTTATACTTTTTTTTTTTTGCAATTTTTTGTAAATCCTTAGAATGTTTATATAATTTTTGTCATTTATTATTATGATCCTTTTTTTTTATTTTATTTTCAAATAAAATATTTTAAGTGCTTTACCAACAAAGTAAAAGCGATATAGTCCCCTTTTTAGAAAAAAAAAAAAAAAATTTTATATGACAAAAAGTTAAAAGCAAGTGCAATTTATTTAATTATTTCCATTAATGGATTCAATAATTTATATTATTATTATTATTATTATTATTATTACAGTCATTATGCACTTGTGGAATAGTTTTGGATAAACAAATAGAACATTGGTATTCGTATCGTTTTAGTTTTGGACAGGTGTGCATAATTTACGCTTAAAATCTGATTAAATGGGTAGAATTTAAGATTAGGTGCAGAGAAATTAAGAAATTTGAAGAATAATATTCAAGAATATTATTTATGATGATAAAAGATAAAGATAGAAGATGATTCAAGAAGTTATTAATTTTGGATCTTTGTTTAAATTTTAAAAATTAAATTTTTCATTGATTAATATTTAATTTTAGTGTTGAGGATCAGGATAATAAAAACTACTTTTTAAATCATATTATTGAATAAACTATAAATGATATACTTTATTTCTCAATATTTGAAACTTTAGCACTTTTTTATAGTCACTGCCAATATTACATTGATATTATGCACTTCTAATAGTATAACGAAATTTTAGTATAAATTTGATTTTAATTAAATTAATTTAAAATAAATTAATAAACTTTAGAATCGCAGCTTGATAAGAGAATTTCATACCAAGTCTTGAAGAATGTAATTAAAGGTATCAGCCGTCATGGTATAATGATATTGCTCTTATCCTATGACATGTACAACCGTGGGTTCGATTCCCACTTCGAACTGGAATTTGTGTTAATTTTTCAATTTGTCTCACTTGAATTAAGTGTTTGTGTTGTTTAAAAAAAAAATAATAATAATAATTAGACCAATAAAACTTTCATCAGAAGAATGGAACTAATAATCATTTTTTTTACTTTGCACCATTTGTCATAAACAAGTCGATTAAACAAATGGAAATACGAAAATATTTTTGCAAATGTTGATTCACAAATGTACGTTAAAACTAAAATATTCTTGAGCATTATAGTTTCCCAATATGTTTATTCTTTCCAACAAATTATCATTTGTCAACAATTTATACATTTCGTCTTAATCCTTTTAAAATAAATCCAACTCAAAGAAATTTCACCAAAAACAAATTAGGTAAAAATTTGAAATCCATAACCGATAAAATTTTTTGAGTCCATTTTTTCCAGAAAGCTTGGTTAACTATTTCCATAAATAATACTTTCAAGTGTTTAGTTTTCAAATCTTTAAAAGAATGGTACTTAGTTCATTCCAATAGAAATTAATTTTAATTATTTTTATAAAATAAAAAAAAATTTTGTTAAAACCATATTCCCTAACATTATTTATTTATTAATAATTCTTATTGCTTCTTAAAAAATTCATGTTGTCAAATAGCAATATTGTTTTTACACATTTTAAGTTATTCTATCCCCAAAAAAGGGTCAATTTTTTTCTCGGAAGTCATTTCTTTTAATTTTTTTTAATACCAGGGATAAAGAACCTTATAATTTTGCCCCATAAAATTTTCTTTTAAAAGCAATGTCTTTACCTTTTTCAATAATAATGTTCATAGCATTTATACATGATACAATTTATTAAATGTTTTATTTTTATATCTTTTTCCACCTATTTAGTCTTTGAAAGCAAATGTTATTATTATCAAGGTGTCTTATTACCAAATTACAGAACACCATAACCTTTCTTTATGAACAAAATACTCAAATTAAAAAAAAAAAAAATGTATACCAAAATGTTTAATAAACACACAAAATTAAAAGATTTTTTTTATTAAACGTAAAGTATAAAAAGAAATAAAGATAGGTAGGTACTTCTATGATATATTTAAAAATAAATAAATTAATACATATTATGATCTTATTTATTATTTTTATTTTAGAGCCTCTCAAAGTCTAAAAAAAGTTGGATAATTAATGTTAGTAAGTTTTCAAAAATCTTTTAAAAAAATATGGTTAGAATTTGATTATTAATTTATTAAAAAGTTTTTGAAGCCGCCAATGTTTGATTTAAGGACCATATGTCGATAGTGAGATTTTTTGTAATTTATATACATTCTATAACAATATACTATCAGCAGTATGTATACTACTAGTGGAGACATTAAAGATAGAAATTAATTTCATTTTCATATTAGGTATTATTTTTTTAAATTTCAATCAAGAATTTTTCATTAAATAACAAAGTATATTGAAGCTTTTCCTTAATTCAACCTTAATATTATTGACAAAAATGTTTTAAAATCTCGCTTTTATTATTCCAGGAAAGTTCTTTGATAAAATAGCTCAGATACGTATTTCAGAGCGCTTTAAAGATTATTTTTGCGTCTGACTGCTGTTATAAGTTATAACTATATTCTTTTTTGAGCACAAATAAATAAGCAAATATAAAGATTATATTAAATTTTGTTTCGTTTTAAATCAAGTGTATCTCCGAAACAGTAAGGAATAGAACTGTTAAATGTATGTTAAATATAAAGGCTGAAAATTGTCGCAGCATATTGTTTTAAATATAGCCGTCGTAGGAATTTAGATTGCCATATATTATAAAATCTTAATTATTTCAAAAATCTTAATAGCGAATTATTTGTTTTATTTTCCTTCTGTATGAACTTCACAGTCGGTATTCAGACAAAACCGATTAAAAAATCAATATATACCAACTGGTATTTAGACACGAAGTTTCTTAGCGTAAAAATCAATATATACCAACTGATATTTAGGCAGGAAGTTTCTTAGCGTAAGTTTATGTTGCAGCTGTGATAAACAATATGTGATCGCATAATACCACCTAGAGGTGAAAATTTATTATTTTCAATACACCTGTTTAAGTTGGAGCTGCGATAAGATATGCAATAAAGGTGTGATTATCAATAAAATCTGATTTAATTTTCCTTGGTTGTATCATCGATAAATTGCGTATTCTTTGAATTCTCATTGATAAATTATGATTTCTACTTTTCTATAAATACAAAATCTAAAGATATAAGTACATGTATGATGTATAAATTTGTCAATTGTAATTTCTGAATTTATTAAAATTGAAAATACTATTCTCAGCATCCAATATAAGCATTACCCTTGTCGTTTATCGTAGCTTCAAGATAATATGGTATACTTTTAGATACCCTATTATAGTTCTTCAACATATGATAAAATAAAATTTTCAAATATTTAATTATATAATAAATATTTACAAAAGAAAATTCTTAAATATTTGAGACACATTTTCTCAAAAAGTTAATTTTTGCAATTAGGCAATTTCTACCGAATTCCAAATATATTTCATATTTATGAATGAATCATTTCCTTATTTAAAATTATGATATTTTATACTTCCGTAAACCGTATATTTTTATTATTGTAAATTAACCGAATAATTATTAAGAACCCTTTTTCAATATTATATCTTTAATCCAATTCCAAACGTTTAAAAATGTTTTCAACTTTAACTTGTATTGTAAGTTCATGCATGTATATAATTTGTTAGGTTAAATTACCTATAATACATACATATATTGAATTTTCATATTTTTTATGTTTTCCAATTTTATGCTGTTTTAGTATATTAAGCGGCGATTCAATGAATAATATGTTGTTGTAACTCGATTTTAAAATTTCCACTTTTCTCACCTTGTGTACATAAACACACTTTCATTAGCAGAGTAGTACAATGCCGTTTCATTATCAACACAATCTATCAACATGAGTTACCGATTCAAAACCCATTGATAATAATAAATTATAGTAAAAAAGTGGCGCGCTTAACATTAATTGAATACCGAAAAAATTGAGGAGATGAAATTTTTCAGAATAAAGTAGCACGCACAGTGTTTCTACGTCAGCTTTCTTTCAGGTTAAATTAAAAAAGATAAGAGATGAGACTATATTAGGTATATATAGTTTCAACACAAAAATTTAGTTTCCACAACAAACCCATATTTTTTCTGACTTTTATTTTATTTTTTGTATTGAAATGTTGTATGTTATATAATATTATAATATTTATAATATATTATTTTTGAAATACAATGAAATTTTGAATAAATTCGCTAAAATTTTATTTACTTTTTTTTTTATTATTTAAAACGAAGTTCAATCGAAATGAATTTCAACCTAATATAATAAAATCGATTTTCTATTTACCATAATAGATTTTTAACACAACAGAATTAGGAGTGTCATAACAAAGAAATTTTTGTATAGTATAATATAGAAAAATGCAAAAAATATGTTGTTGATAACTATTAGGTATATTTCTCTGCATTAGTTCCATAAATTTAGTGTTGTGTCTTTTTTTACACAAAAAAAAATAAAAATAAAAATAAACATAAAAATAATGTTAATTTTCTTCTCTTTTCATTCAAATTGATTTTTTTTTTTGGTGGACAAATGAAATTTAAAAAAGCTAAAAATTTGGATCAAACAAAATTTGTTTTATATAATTCTTTTTTATATATATATAAAAAAAAATTTTTGTGTCGCTCGCTATACATATCATAGTTATATAATGCTATACATATTATTTTATTCTGTTTTTTATTTTTACAATTTTTGTTTTTTTTTTTTAAATAAAAATAATAGAGATGATAAATTGAATAAAAATTGTGCCCTAGTTTATGTCAGTGACCAATCGCTTGGAAAATATAAAAATTTATATTGTTGCGAGAAAAAAAAAAAAAAATTTGATCTGTGACACAAATCTAAAAAAAAAAATCTAGAATATTTTAATCCATTAGTTGATTTTGAATCGCGATCAAAAAGTTTATCTAAAACGATATGAAAATTGAACTGTTCGGAATTATTGTTTTAGTTCATAATTTTGTAAAGTAATTTTCAACCGTAAGCCGATGCAGAGATTGTTTTGGCGTTTCATTCAATTGTTTGCTCTTAATTAGCTTAAACCTTTTTGCCAAGTATTACATGAGCCCTGCATCATAAAATACCTACCACCACTTTTTCTTTTCTTATTGTTCAACTTTTTTGCAGCAATTCCAACGTGTTTTTTCGAATTTCAAAGACGTTTTTTGACATCGTATCTACAAAATTCAAAAAGGTAAATTTAACTACTTCCAAATGCCTTTCACATAGGATCTTTCGAAAATTTCTGCGATTCTTCAAAAAAAAAGTTGAAAAGTAGTCTTTTCGAAAATAAATTTTTCCACAAAATTTAACTTAAAACTGGAGAAAACTGTAAAAAGTTTTACAAAACAAAAAAAAAAGGTGGTACGAGGTATTATGATGCAGGGCTAATATACAGATAATGCAGATAACAATACTATCAGAAATATATATAATTCCTACTTTCGCCATTAAAATACTGAGACTAAGCAGTTTTGATCAAAACAGTTTCTCATCGTCAAATATGAAGAAAAATATTTTTAAAAATGTTTGTAAGTACACTTTGGAACGGGGTGTCTATGCATCATATACGAATCGCTGATATTCATTTTAGGAATTATAAAATTTGATTTTAGAATTAGGTACACAGTTACTCATTTATGTACGCATTTGTTTAGAAATGAAATTTTTTCAAATAATTTTACTTCACTCCGTCACGTCCGTTCCTAACACTATTCCTAAAATAAAATCAATACTTAAAAATACAGAATGTTTTTGAAATTGTATATTTTTGGAAAATTCAGGACCACCTACCTCTTACAGTTAAAAAAAACTAATAAGCTTTGAACAATACTTTTTAGGCATGAAATTATTTGTATTATTTTCACACATTACGAGAATATTTTTTTGTACCCACCATTTTCGATAACAAATTGATCTATTTGATATTTTATTGAAAAATTATATTAAATTAAAAAAAAAGAAGAAAATCGAAGCGAATGCTAAAAAGCAATACAATTATTTTTAAAATTTATAGTTTTAAAAAAAAAAACAACATTCAATTTGTTTTATTTCTGATATAAAGTAAAAAAAAAAATTTCGATAAAATTTTTATTTTAAAAGGTACTATAAAACGAATAAATATAATATTCCGAAAAAAAAAATGTATATACAAATTGTTCAAATTTCAGATCTAAAAATTTTATAACAACAGACAGTAGAAAAATAAATAAACTTTAACAAAAATGTATACTACTTCTATGATAAGTATACATATTAAGTTAGTTGTTATAGGACTAAATGCAGTAATCATAAAACCTACCTTTTTATATACATTTATATAATACGAACACTTTACATTCAAAATGTAATTATTTATTTGTATAGTTTAACTTAGTTTTTAGTATTCACAATTTTCCAATTTACAAAAATGGAAAATTCTGAAGCTGATATGAGTATATGCGGGATTATTTCAGTAATTAAAAAAATGTTGCATTAGAATCAGTAGAATATATAATTGTCTTCCACCTACAAACATAAAGGATTAAAGAACTTAATTCTGTAGTTATCTTTATAAAGTTTCATTAACTTTTTCTGATATCTCTTTTCTTATAAATTCTAAAATTATCAGTTTGACTATAAACTAAGTTTGCTTGAGACCTCAACAATAAATATAAACTGATTTAATAAAAATCTGACGTTTTTTTCGTGATATTCTGATTATGATTAAAAATATTCAATTGAAAAACTACATCTATATATTAAAAAACAAAAAAATTGTACATAATTATATGTATGTAAGTAATATTATACATAAGTACTTTTATATTATGTCATAAATTAATGAATTTTATTCAAAAAAATCTATTTATTGCGATAATTGATTCTATATTTTTAATGGTTTTTTTTTTTTTAGAAAACAAATAAAAATAAAAACCTATTATATTTACGCAAAATTTAAATTTTTTTTTAACCTTTACAATTTCTCTAACCGCGCACTTAATGAATGAACTATTAAATACAAATTGTATACATTGTTTATATGTTTTGCATATAAAACACTTTGTTTTATTCTGCACTCATAAAATGTTTATAAAAAAAATAATAGTGGATTAACATTTTACACACCACCGTGAATATGAATCCAAAGAAATCCACATGCATCTATTAGTAATTTTCTATAAAGTAAAGTGATATAAAGATAGAATATTATACATTTTAACTTTTAAGATACATTTTGTGTGTGATAAATTTCTTCATTTTTAATGAAGAAAAAAACTTGTTACGATGTTAAAATTTAAAATAAAGATTTGTCCAACTGAAGGAATATAATTTTTACCATCTACATATACTTAAACTTCTAGAATGAGAGTATCTTTTCAAATCTGTATATATATATTTTTAAATTGTTGCATTATTATAAGTTATTATTGTTACAAATAGATTTATGATTCCAGCAGTTTTAAGTAGGAAAAAAGATTTTTTTTCTTTTAATTTTATTTTTTACCAAATATATAATAAAGCAATGATCGAGTGTTTATTTCCAATATGTACATAAATTCTATATTGATGCAAAAATTCATAAGAAATTTGGGCATTTCATTATAATGAAATTTTCCAACATAAATTTACAAATAAATCGTTTTATATTTTTTAACTTATACAAAAAAAGTATGAATTATTTTGTCAAAAAAAATTTTTTTAATTTTTTTTTTGCAAATTTTAGATTGGTAATTAGCATCCTTTTTTGGATTCGAAATCAAAATATTTAAGGAATAACGCAAACGTCATATTAATTTATAATGTAAAATGTAAATCACAAAATATGTTTATATAGGTTGTCTTAATTTATGTTTATTTTGCAAACAAAATATATTTATTAAATTGAGGAAAAGAGAATAGAAACTTATTAACATATAAGGAATATGACTTAATTTTTTTGAGGACACAATTCTTATTAACTCGTAAAGTAATTTGTCTGTATATTTCTTTACTTTTCGTCATCACAGCGAGCTGAAATTTGGCACACAGGTTCAATTGACAATTGAAGCTATCAAAATTTGAAGCGGAAATTTCCATGGAAAACCTGGAAAATCGGGAAAAATCATTTGAAAATTTGGTACAAATTTGAGTAGTTATAAATCCGTTTTAGGAAAAATGCAAAGTTTTCTCATTTTTCCCATAAAATTTTCCGGAATTTCCTATCAACTGGCATCATTACTTTCTTTCCGACAATGGTGAAAACTTGCAGAAAAAATCGAAGAAAATTCATGTAAAACGCTTTTCCGGAGTTTTTCCGACCAAGGAAGCGTTTGAGCGTTTTGCAACCCGAGACAAAGTTGTAGAGCGAAATGAGTTGCTTAAAGTTGCTTTTGTGGAAAACTTCATGGAAAACCCGAAAAAGCGGAAAAATCATCGGAAACATTTTCATCGATATGATTTAGTTAACGTGAAAAATACAGAAAATAAAAATAAATTAAAAGCGAGTCCACCTCTGTGAATGAAGAAAAAGTTATTTTCTACTTTTTCATGCGGCCTGGCCTCAGTTTTTTGGAAAACTCGTTTTTAACTTATTTTTTTTACATCAAATTCAAAAAATTTCTAAAAATTTTCTTCATAATATATATTTTATTTTAGGAATGAAATTAGAAAGTTTAAAATATTTACACTTTACTATATAGTTGGTTTGGTGGTATAGTTTATGTCTCTATGAATAAAAAATTAGAATACATTAAAACATAAAAAAAATATGAATAACGAAGTAACTTAAGTTCCGTTGTAAAGTAAAATGGTTATATTACATAATATTGAAAAACCATTAGAAACCCATAAATAATGAAAATTTCAGTTCAAGCTTTAAAATTCGAAACAAAAATATATATACTAAATTAGGTACATTCAATATAGTAGTTTTTAAAAAATTTGACCCATTTAATCTAATATAGTACAAAATTATCGTTATTGAAAAAAATATGGGAGCAGACTTAGAGAACACCATTATGACTTCAATATCGTAACTTTATGGTCTTTTGTTTATCAATTAAAAATTAATTTATTTTTATATATAACGCAATATTATTTAAAAATTATCTATATGTTTATGTAGTACTTTGTTGTATATTTAAGGAAATTTAAAAATAATAAGTACATATTACAAAATTACTTTAGCAATTCTTTATTGACAAATTTCTGCCACATTTTCATTGAAAGAAAACATTTTGATCTCAATAATATTTAAGTACATACAGAATATTATAATATCTTTGTAGATCCTATAAAAGATTCCATTTCCCATATTGAAATAAAATCAATTTTATTTAGGTTCACCAAACCTATAAAATTTAATATACACTCATAACTCAAGTTTATGATTTTAATATTCAATTCACGGTTGTTTTCAAATATAGAAATTTCCATTTTTAGTTAACATTTATTCGAATATTATTGTGATTTCATAAAAAATCAATAAAAACATAAAAATATGCTCTTTAGAATGGCGGCGCCACATTTAAGGTAATTACCAAAAAAAAAAAATCCCACTGCATTGAATTTTGCTATATAGTATAAGAAAATTTATTTTGCAAATTTGATACGAAAAGTATACCTGATGTTTAAATATATTTTTGAGATGAATACGGGAAGACACATTGTGTTATATTTTTTTTCAGTGCATATAGACTCTGTAATGCTTAGTTAGATGTTGTAAGCCATGCGGTCTTATTTTTCTTATACAAAATTCATTTTTGATTAATAATCATTGCTTTGGAGGAATAGACAAGATATTTTGGCAACTGCGTAATATGCATTATATTATTTATGACTATTTGTTGTACATAAAATAAAGTCATAAAAATTAGAAAAAGGATACATTTTAGTAACGTGATTGATTCGTTTTTGCTTAAACATTTACAACCCAAATTTTAACAAAATTTAAATTGCGTAAATCCCTTCTTTAATAAATTATATATACTTTCTATATTATATATTTTATGTATAGTCATGTATTATATACTCTTGTATCTGTGAATTATGTATACGTGCGTGTATATTTATGTAAAATATATTATGTAAATTTAAAAGGAAACTTATATATAAAATAAAAAAAAAAAAAATTTGGTCTTTTTTAAATTGTAAACATTAAATACCTAAAGCAATTTTTTTTTTTCGAACATTAAACTGATATATTATAATATAGATTTTATATTAAAATTTCCAAACATTTGCACGTAATCTAAAATTTAGGAAAATTTTTTCGGGGTAAAAGTGTATTAAAAATTTAAATTTATATTTTTATTTTGTAAATGTTTTATTATTATTATTATTAACTCCTATAAAAATATTATAGGGAGGAATATTATATTTAATATATAATGTAAAAAAAATTCTTCAAAAAAAAATTAAAAAGATTTTTATCTGTGTGTAGACATGAACATTGTATAAATATAGTAAATAATAAAACCAAAAAATTTTTCTTGTAATCAGAAATGTCATATCACTTGAAAATCTATATTAGCCTCAAATAATACAAGTTTAAAAATTTGAATTTTTTGGCATTTGTACATTGATGGCTTAAAAGCACAATTTTGCGCTGTATTATAATATTAAAATCAAGAAAACTAAACTTGAATTCAATATTGTATTCAATTTGAAATTTTTTGAAAGGATTTTGGTTAAGTTTGATCTTTGATGCAAGTCATTTTGAAATTATTATTAGATAGTAAAGAAACCTGGACACATTTAATATTGAATTCATACAGAAAACTTATGAAATCTATTGCTTATTTATTGTTTGAGATATTAGTATGAAAGATTGTTGAATTGTTTCGTCCTGAATCGTTAGAATTGACAATTCTACTAACAAAAATATTATTTTTAATTTTTATTTTTTTTGTAAAATCTATTGTACTTGGAACAAATTTCAGATTTATTTTTTCTTGGACAACTTACATAAATCTGCATATGTTTATCATTTAGATTTAATTTGACTAATTTGTAATTTGCATTTTGATTGATATGAAATAAATAAATAAACATAGAAATTTTCTAACTTTGTGTTCACACCAATTTTTTTCATACCTCAGACCACATTTATAGACTGATTTTGATATTGTTTTTTATAAATCAAGGTGTGATAATTATGTTCGCGCTATTTTTGTTTAAGGTTTATATACAAGTTAAATCAAATAAAAAATATTTTCCCTCGAATTTCGATTATAAGTATCTAAGTTCAAATCACAAAATATATTTATTTACTGATTATTTAAGGAGAACAAATTATGCTTCTACAAATTTAAAAAATGCCATAATTATTAGTGCTTATATAAAGTTGTGAAAATATACTTTCAATGACATAGAAATTTGCAGAATATGTTATCAATTCACTAAAATTGTCTTGCATTAATTCATTATGGTCATCACATCATCTAATATCGTTTATGTTAGTATATAAGTTCAATTTCCATCAAAGGCTAATGTTTGTTTACATAACTATATGTCTACACTATAATTATTTGTTCTGCTTTCTTTTAAAGCTCAGCATGTATTTTATGTGGTATAAAGTTTTCTATAATGTTCAAAGAGACAAATTTTTTTTTTCTATCTAAATATTTATATAATATAAAAAAGTAAGAAAAAATAATAATAATAATAATAACTTAGTCTGGCCTGATAAATAAAAACATTTTCCAGAAACAAACGCAGCAAACCTAAAAAATATTAAGTCTTTATGAATAACAAATACATTTGAAAGGAAAAGACATATTTGATCCTTAAGATTAACATTTTTAACAGAATATTTTTATGCTTTAATTTTGGATAAATAAATGTATAAAAATAAAGTAAAAAAGCTATAATCTTCTTCTTTTTTTTTAGACTTCATTTTTCTATTGATGAAAGAAAAATCAGATAAAAGTTCCCCATCCTCTTTGGGCGCCATTACAATTATATATACGAAAAAAATAAAAAATAAACCTACTTGAAAAGTTTTCAGAATTTTCCTTGAATATTTTTACCAATACACAGATTTATTATTAAAAAAAAAAAAGCAACAAATAGATAAAAACATGTGAAAATTATTTCCCCAAAATCCTTTTTTTTTTCTGCTTTTAAATACATAGAAATGTATATTTTTTTTTTGTATCCGGCACGCCTTAACAAACTGAGTGCATAAATATTTCTTCTTTTTTTTTTTATAAAATCAGGGGTCAAAATTTTCAACCGGCTTTTAAAATTTATTTTTATTTTAAGTAAAAAGAATTTTATATCTAAATATAAACATATGATTTCAAAATTATTACAATAGTATTAGTGAAAAACAATTTTTTATTTTATGGGGTGCTAAATATTTTTACTAAATACTGTTTTTTTTTTTTGAACTACTTTATTGATAACTTTAAGAAATTTTTCCACCTATAAAATATAAGTTCATTTCTAATCAAGCTCATTGTCCATAGCAGGCAATAACTTTATAAATATTTATGTTTGCTCAAAAAAATTCACATTCATTTTTTTTGGTTTCAATTTAATAATAAATTTGGAGCTTAATGAAGCAACCATATCTATATCTATAGTTACTTATTTTCAACTGTCACAAATGATATTGTGATTAGAAGTTATGTTTTCAAAGTAAGTTCAATTTGAATGTGTTAATGGTACCTTTTAACTCCATTTCGTATAATAAGTTCGAAATTTTATATTAACTTGGAATGAAATACAAACAAAATTTCAGAATCATGATATGGCCAATAAAGGTTGTAAAGTATAAATATGCGCATGTTATAAACAAGCAATTATAATTATAAGATTTATAATATAAGTACATACCTATTCAAGTATATATACTAGCTGTCTCAAGCTTGGAACTCAGAACAAAGATAAATAAAAAATAAATATTTTTTTAAGTTTTTAAGAATTTTCTTAGCTCAAAATTTAGTTTCTCTATTGCGATTCAAGAATATTGCCACCGAAATCATATTTTCCCTTGGTGAACGGACTTTACTATAAAAAAATGGAAAAATTAAATTTCAAATTTAATAGTGAATTTTAATTTTACTACAGCACTGTAAAAGAAATTATTATTTATTGATTAAATAAAAGTTATAAAATGATAAATATTTTGTAGGCAGTTTTTAGTAACATAACAATAATGTTTGTGACCACAATATTCCACAGAAACAATTTACAAAATTTGAATGAACTTTGGGCTCTCATCTAATCAGATACAGAAGTTTCTTATTTCTGCATGTGATAAAATTATGAAATGTTCATGAAAGTGTAGCTTTTCATATCAAAATCGGAAGCTTGAAAAAAATAAAATAATTTCTGAATAGCAAGATAATGACCAAAAGATATCTGTATCTCATTACCTAGTTTTTTCTTATCGATTTATTTCAAAAATATATTTACTATACAATAAATTTTTAAAAATTTCATTTTTAATTTAGGAATAGTAGATTACAATACATTTTAAGAAAATTTGTTATTCTTGCGAGTTTTGTATACACACAAACACATAGACACGAGTCATGTTTATATCACGAGACCGAAGGTCGAGTGATATAATATTGACGAGTGTCTATATGTTTGTGTGTATACAAAACGAGCTGTATAACAAATTTGATTAACATGTATTGTATACTGCTTTAATGTGCATGTGAGAGGGAGTTGAAAACAATACATTTATAATGAAAAAAATAAACAAAAAAGTTCAAAATGAAGCAAGGAAATAAAATTTAATAAGGAAGTTTATTTATTTATCGAAATGATTTCAAACCGGAAGATTCCTAAAATATTAAAAAAAAAATTAGTAATTTTTCCAAAAAAAAATTATTCATTTTCTTTTTTGCAAAAAAAAAAATCGAATAATTTTTTTTTAGAAAAATTACTAATTTTTTTTTTATTATTTTAGGAAATAATGGTCTTCTTAAATTTTACTTAATTTTATTTTTAATTATTAAAAAAAATAATAATAATTTTATAATTATTTTTTTTATAATTAAAAATAAAATCAAATAATAATTATATAATTATAATTTATATTTACAATAAATAATCTCCTTGATGCTGCCATTTTCTTTGTTTGTTGATAGAAGAAAAAAAAATTCTTACTTGACATTTGACAATCACAGCAAACTTTATAATGACAACAAATATATTTTCAGGGTTACCATTGTTCTATTTTTATTCATTTTGTTTTTTTGAATAAAAATAAGTCCAATTTTTGAAGTGTGGTTTAAATTTTTGTACTAAAATCCAACCACACTCGTTTAAAAATTTAGTAGTAGAGGTTCGAAGATCCTTTAAAAATAGTAGATTGAAACACATGTTAAGAAAATTCATCGACTGATCGACTGGCCGCTTTTTAGAAAAAAAAAAAATAGCCGCGTATTTTTTTATTGGTTCTTTTTTTTTTTTTTGTTTGCTCAGAGGGAAAATATAGATTAGCTCAGAGGGAAAATTTAGATTTTAGCATTATAAACTAAGCTTTGATTGACATTGATATGATGCATGTGAGAGGTATACATTTGCAATTTTTTTTTTTTTTTGGTATTTGTCTGTATTGAAATATTGTGAGTGTGAGTGATATTATTTTTGTTTATAGTATTACGCAGTTGAAAATGAAGAATGTAAATACAATATAGAGCAATGTAAATACAATTTACATCACAGGGAAATGTAAATACAATTTACATTCCTCTATAATTGCATGTGTATTGATGCATGTAATGGACCATTTACCGAGCTAAATTTGCGAATGTAAATACAACTTACCGAAGACATGCGCATTAATAGTAGATTACAATACATTTTAAGAAAATTTGTTATTCTTGCGAGTTTTGTATACACACAAACACATAGACACGAGTCATGTTTATATCACGAGACCGAAGGTCGAGTGATATAATATTGACGAGTGTCTATATGTTTGTGTGTATACAAAACGAGCTGTATAACAAATTTGATTAACATGTATTGTATACTGCTTTAATGTGCATGTGAGAGGGAGTTGAAAACAATACATTTATAATGAAAAAAATAAACAAAAAAGTTCAAAATGAAGCAAGGAAATAAAATTTAATAAGGAAGTTTATTTATTTATCGAAATGATTTCAAACCGGAAGATTCCTAAAATATTAAAAAAAAAATTAGTAATTTTTCCAAAAAAAAATTATTCATTTTCTTTTTTGCAAAAAAAAAAATCGAATAATTTTTTTTTAGAAAAATTACTAATTTTTTTTTTATTATTTTAGGAAATAATGGTCTTCTTAAATTTTACTTAATTTTATTTTTAATTATTAAAAAAAATAATAATAATTTTATAATTATTTTTTTTATAATTAAAAATAAAATCAAATAATAATTATATAATTATAATTTATATTTACAATAAATAATCTCCTTGATGCTGCCATTTTCTTTGTTTGTTGATAGAAGAAAAAAAAATTCTTACTTGACATTTGACAATCACAGCAAACTTTATAATGACAACAAATATATTTTCAGGGTTACCATTGTTCTATTTTTATTCATTTTGTTTTTTTGAATAAAAATAAGTCCAATTTTTGAAGTGTGGTTTAAATTTTTGTACTAAAATCCAACCACACTCGTTTAAAAATTTAGTAGTAGAGGTTCGAAGATCCTTTAAAAATAGTAGATTGAAACACATGTTAAGAAAATTCATCGACTGATCGACTGGCCGCTTTTTAGAAAAAAAAAAAATAGCCGCGTATTTTTTTATTGGTTCTTTTTTTTTTTTTTGTTTGCTCAGAGGGAAAATATAGATTAGCTCAGAGGGAAAATTTAGATTTTAGCATTATAAACTAAGCTTTGATTGACATTGATATGATGCATGTGAGAGGTATACATTTGCAATTTTTTTTTTTTTTTGGTATTTGTCTGTATTGAAATATTGTGAGTGTGAGTGATATTATTTTTGTTTATAGTATTACGCAGTTGAAAATGAAGAATGTAAATACAATATAGAGCAATGTAAATACAATTTACATCACAGGGAAATGTAAATACAATTTACATTCCTCTATAATTGCATGTGTATTGATGCATGTAATGGACCATTTACCGAGCTAAATTTGCGAATGTAAATACAACTTACCGAAGACATGCGCATTAAAATCATTTATTTAAAAAAAAAATGTTAAATTCTCTTTTCTTCTCGTATATATATTTATTAAAATAACTGAAGAAAAAAAAGAATATTTAGACTATTTTTTTTCACATATAATATAAATTTTCTTTTGATATTAACAATTCCCCCAAGTTCATGTCTATATTTAAGAAAAAAAAACACAAAGATTTTATTTTAAAAGAATATATATAGAGATATAGTAAATATAATGGTTATATATGTATAATTTTATATAAGAAAACAACAAAAAAGTCTGCACTTGTTTAAATAAGAAAAAAAAAAGTCATTATCCTTATTTATTTTTTTTTTTCTTTATTTCCGACGGAACTAACACCATTTTCAAACAAACAAGAAAATCCTAAAAAACAAAAAAAAATATAAGATATTTAAGTTTGAGCATATTACAAACTTATTTGCAAAAAAATAAAAGCCACACCCTTAGAAATAATAATTCAGGAAAATATTTCCCTTATTTAAATTTATTTTTTCTTGTTTTTCAAAAAGATTTATAAAAAAATTTCACCACACTAAATTTTCCCCTGTTATCATTTTTAAAACATTTTATTTTGTCAAAATTTGGAATGTTAGCAACAATAATAGCCTGGAAATTGGAATAAATTTTTTTTACTTATAAGACTTTTCTTTTTTTCTGTAACATATTTTCAATCTATGAATTTAAAGTTTTTCTGATTATTTGAGACCTTTTCATATATATTTTAATTTTAGAGAGGCATTAACATAGAGCAAAAAAATTTATGACGGTGTAGTATTATCTTTCATGTTACAATATTAACCCTTTCATTTTTTAGTATTCTTATTTTCGGTTCAACTTTCACTTTATGGAATTTAGAATCAAACACAAATTATAGTGTTGACATTAAATTGTGTTTCTAAACAAAACTCTTAATACTTAATTTTTTTTAGTTATTATACTTATGTAACTTCAGTTATAATTTTTTTTCGACATGTATGACATTTGTTTCTTTTTGTAGTGTTCACAGATTCATATAGTACATATACATATATAATCAGAAACTTTCTAATTTTTTAGGAAAAGTTATTTGTTAACTTTCAAAAGATGTAACCCCAGGTATTATCATTTGAAAGAATATTAAATATGTTTAGCATCAAAAAATATTATAGAAATTGCTGGAACAGAAGTAATTTTCTAATTTCAACCGTATTTGATTACGATCTATAAATTTACAATCTCAAACTTTATTAACATCGTTCACATAATGTTTTTTGTTTTTTTTTTTTGTGGTAAAACTTGTGTAAAATTAGACCACGTAGTTGTATGCGGGGTTTCACCCAACTTGGACTCGAATTTGTGTAAATTTTAAATTGTTTTATTTAATAATTTGGAATTTTACATCACATTAGTACTCACCTGACAAATGTATATTATTATGTTTATCATGTACAATGCAATGTATATTTTTGTAAACAAAATATAATTTCCCTCAATTTGTTATTTTTTTTTATTTCGATTTTGTTTTTGTTTAAAAATGTTACCCCTGAGAAATCATTTACTAATATCCTTTTTAAACAAAAAAAAAATGAAAGGAGCAAATGAAATTCACAGTTGAGGTTTGAACGTATAAGAATAAAGTTATATTCGTGCTGTATTTTTGGCGAAACAATAAATTAATAAAAATATAAAAAAAAATTAAATCTTTATTCTTTTTTTTTTCTCTCGCATAATATAATAAATCGGTTCAAAGGATATTATGTACATATATTATTATGTTAATATTGTGTTATTTTAATAATACGGTTTTATAATAAGTTTTTTATATTTATTATTTGAGTAATTTTCAATTAAATGCTGAGACTTTAAATATTAATATTAATATATAAAATAAAAGTAAATATAAAAAAAAAAAAAAAATCATCGATATCCGATGCGACGGTACAAACTAAAGAAAATAATAATTTTTATGAGAAGAAAAAAAAATTATCGAGAAAATTAAAAGATTCAAAATGGAAAATAATTTAATATATAAATACATAATAAAAAATAAAAATAAAATTTAATAATTTATCGTCAATACTTGTTAATTGTTTAAATGCCTTGTTTCTTTCTTAACTTAATATCAACTGTTAGATATCTTATTCTAATTTAACGAATCTTAGTATCTACTTTTACTTAAGCGAAACTTGAGCTATTTGGACTACATATCTCTTAAATATATAAATACACCTTAAGCCAAAAACTGGAATAAAACGATTGCAGATTAGAACATCCGAATGCTTTAATTTCGCAATTTTTAAAATCATTAATTTCATTAAAATCAATTTAATGTTATTCCACAAAAAAGTTGTGACTTGGGACTTTTCTTTTTTCAAATATTTTTGGTTTCACTTTAAGATACTTTTTGTTATAGTGGATCGTTTGTTCGATCTGATAATTTTACCTTTTTAATAGATTTTGATTATATTTAATAGTTATTTATGTTTTAGAAAAATACGCGCAAAAGGATATGCACTTACATAGAAATAAAAATAATATTTGAAAATATTTTCCTATGTTAACAGAAAAAGAAAGAGCTACTTTCTCCCACACAACCGCAACCACAAATCATTAAATTTATGTAGAACGCTCACAAACACAAGTTTACTTCATAAAGATTTTCAAAGCCAAATAAAAGTATTTATTGTTATTCTTCAAAAAAAGATGTTGAAAAAAAAAAACAAAATTTTGTACTTAACTACAAAATAATATATATGTTGTCATCATAAATGAACTATGGTCCCCGTTTGCATAATTTAAATTCAAAATATTTTCCGAAATTTTTTTTTCTCTTTTAATATTTTTACGTTCTCTTTCAATTCAGTACCAATTTTGATTGAAAGACACTTTCAGCCTTTCCTTGGACACAATCTGCACTAAAAATTAAAATCAAGCAGTAAGCCCATAAAATTACTAGATATATTTTTAATTAACTTATCTACGACTAATTTTGCATATAAAATAATAATGATTTTATCAATAAAATATTATTACAAAATTACATTAATCGTATTAAAATCAAAATCATGACTGTCTGAAATAATAGCAATAAACTTCAAATTCAAAATAAAATCATTATGTACATTATGTAATAAACTAACCCCTCCTTTGTTGGGAACACTAAATCGTAGACCATCCTTAACGGCAAGTGCAAGTAAATCTGAAATCCTAAACAACATACTTGGCCAAACTGCGGCTCTCGTTCTTCTTCACTGCGGCTCTAGCCACTTTCGAAAAAATATTGTTAAAAATGGATTTTAAAAAATACAATTTAGAAAAAAAACCGTTTTCTTATGTAATGTATTCGTTGTCATATAATTTTTCTTTATAAATAAACCTGCATTCGAATTTTTTAAAATAAATTATGAATGAAAATAACGATAAATGAAAAAGACAATAAAGACAGAGTTTACGTATTTAAAACAATTTCTAATTGCGGCTCTCGACAATTCTGATTTTCATAATTTCGGCTCCTGTCGGGATAAAGTCTGGCCACCCCTGCTATACAAGATACCAATCTTGAAAAAAAAAGTAGCAAATAAAAATCATTCTTAGAGATGAACAAATGAAAGTGTTAAGTGGAGTTAGAATATTATAATTATACATGTATATAAAGCAAATTAAAAAATAATTTAGATGTTCAGGACGAATATGTAGTTGCAAACAATATGATTTATATATTTTCGTGTCTTAATTAACTTCGGTCTTAATTAACAAAAAAAATAAAATTTCGAGCTTACCAACGATTCCACTGGCCGATTATATAGGCTCTCTGTAAAAATCGTTTCATATTGAATTGTCAAAAACATAGGTATATATGAACACAATATAAGCATAAAGCGTTCATAATTTATTTTTTACCTTGACTTCCTCGTTATTTTTTTTTTTCATACATATTTTGTTTTGGTGTTTTTATTTTTATATTCTGTTTTTGAATAGAAATATATAATAAAAAGTACATTAACGACAAACAAAAAAAAAATTAAAAGATAATAGCAGTGAAAGTAGCTGTTATGTCAAAAAAAAAAATAAGCTACATAAATGTATACTTGTAATGATAATGACGGTGAAAATACAATAGTTTTTTCTTTCTTTTTAGATAAAAAAAAATTTAAACCTTGCTGCTTTTTGAATAAAAAAAAAGTAAAAATTTAAAAATATTTAAATAAATTTATTGTGTGTAAAGTCTAGTCACAGTTTTTTTAAAAAAAAGATACTTAAAACAAACAAAAAATGCAAAATTAATACAAAAGTTTCATTTTCATATCCTTTAAGTTATCTAATCTTGAAAAATGCCGTCGCTCAATTCATAAAAAACAAAAGGACGAAAATATTAAAGTTTAAAAAAAAAAATTAGTTATTAAATGGAAAAATGTATAAGAAACATTGAAAGCTAGTAGTATTTGGTTTGTGTGTTTTTTTTTTTATGAAAAAGTACTGGGGTGGGAACCTTTTCGTTCGAAATAAAATTATGGAATTATTGAAATTAATGATGTATAAAAGTGATTTTTTAACAAATGGAACGAATAATAATAATAACAATAATAATTCCATTAAAGACGAGGAAAGTGATCAACGTGTTCCTCCGATTCATTTGGATCAATTACCACAATTTTTAATATGTAAGTTTGATTTTGTCTTTAAGTTAAAGTATAGATGTTAGATAAATTATTCTGAAATGAGTGTGTATAAGAAGATTAAGTAAATGTTATGAATTATATACATGAATATGTTTTGTTCTAATTAATATTGAGATATATGATTTTATCAGTCCTTAACCACAACATTAAATACTTACCAGCAAATTACTTAATAAAATATCTCAAAATTTCAGAATTATCAGCTTACGATTTTCTTCGTTTTGTTAGATTTTTACATAAAATACATGAGGAATTTTTCAAATTACTTCAAGTTTCATTCGATTTATCAAAAGTTTGAAATTAACATTACAAATTCTTCAAAAGTTTACATAATATATTGTGCAGATTGTGATTTTAAATCACAGTTGCTTAACGAGTTATGCTAAATAGTGTAAAATTCTGAAGTTTCGTCTGCTAGACATTCTAATTTATACTTTGTTAAGTTTCATTTTCTATTATACGGAACATAACATGTTTAATAAATAAATAATAAATAAATTTTAAAATCTTGTTTCTTTTTAAAGTAAATTCATTCATTTTAAATTATATCTACTCAAAACTGTTCTTTATTGTTGAATTGATTATTTGAACTAAAAATTTCTAGCTCTACAAATCTGAGCTTTACCTCAAAATAAACAAATAATTTTATAGCTTAGTTGTTAACATTTAGTAATATTTTCTAGTTTTTGGAAATAAAAATTCGTTGAAGTTAATTAAGACATTTTCAATGCGTAAATCTTGAAAATATTTAATTAGATTTCACGTCACTTGGTCAAATAAAAACATTAAACAGATTTTTTTTAAGGCCTTATTCCACTGTCTGTGCAATGCACAGATATTTGCTCAAAAACGTCACAAACATTGCACAGATAGTGGAATCATCAAATTAGTTTGCTCTAAAATGTTTGCTCATTGTTGTCTGTACATTTTTGTACATACAAAAATATGTACATTGTGCATACAGTGGAATCATTGTTAATCGTATCTGTACAAACAATTTGCTCAATTTCGAGCAGAGAAAAAGTCTGCTCATACAAAACAAACTGCAGAGCAAACTTTTTTATATGTTTTGATTTTTTTTCAATAAATTCATGATAATATTTATTTTATTTTTAAATTTAACCCTTTTTTTAGAACGGTTCGCTTTTTTTAGAGTAGGTTGGGTCTGGGCACTATACTGAATAAAAATGGGGTCCCGAAATAATTTATACGGACATAATTTGTACGAAAAAACGACATTATTCCTACCATACAAATGAGTAATGTAGCTTTCAGGAACGTTATAATTTATATATGAATAAAGTCGTTTATTTTTGTATGAAAGCGACATTATTTATCACATGATCTATGTCGTTTTTTTTTGTATAAATAATGTCGCTTTTAAACGACATTATTTCTACATGAATAAAGTCGTATGAATAATGTCATTTTTAGAACGACACTATTTATCGTATGTGAGTAAAAACGAATGTTGGCCGTACAAAATGTAGGTGAACTGAAATAACCGCGAATGCCATAACCGCGAAATTTTTTTGTCATAACCGAGAAACTGGAATTTGTATGAGTTTCGCGGTTATAACAAAAAAATTTGTTATAACTGTGAAACACGAAAATTGGATTTTTATCATAGTAGAAGATAACAGGATACAAGCACCACAAATACGGCTGCAATTTCTTGTTCACTCTTTATATCTTTTTTCGTACTTGCTGTTTCTAAATCCATTGATTTCGTGATGAATTTTCAAGTTAATAATTAAAAAAAAAAAAATTCGTAATAATATAATTTTCAAAAATTATATATGAGATTTATAAATTTTGATTTCCAATTGAACAAACTTTTTTTTTCATTGTACATACTTTATGCGAGCAGACAATGGAATATATGAACAAACTCTATGTACAGACATTTGTTTGTGCATACATTATATAGATAAAAATGTGTGCAATTGCACAGACAATGGAATACATTGAGCAAAGCAATTTGTACAGAGTCGAATTTGTTCATTTTTTGAGCAGATTTTTTTGAGCAGATATCTGTGTATTGAACAGACAGTGGAATACAGCCTTTAGTTATTGAATGAAAAATTGGAAATATTCAAAATTTAATTCAAAAGGAAGTAAGATCTATTAAAAATAATAATTCTAAAATAAATTAAAAAATGTCAACATAATTTTGGATTTAGTTTGTTATGCAATGCAATGTTAAATCTGACAATACTATTTAAAGAAGATAAAATACTATACCGTCTTGAAAGTTCATAGGTTCTTGATTATGAACAATAAAAAAAACAATATAAATGACGGTCAAGGTTGTCAAATAAAATATTAAATAAATCATTTTGAATTCAATGAAATTTTGTAGAACTCAAATAGAGCCACAAGTTTAATGCTACATCGTAGTTCGTAGACCCCGAAAAATGGGAATGTGTCTTTGTATTTAGATAAACAATTTCTTATGAGAATAACTTATCAGAATTAGGACTTTAACTTTGTTTTTTAATATCGCATATATAAGGGGTGTCAATAACGTCGATCGCGTAATGATTTTATCTCGATCGCCAATAAATATTCATATTTCCGATATTTATTTCGTTTCAAATTGCCAATTTCAATTTCAAGAAACAAAAAAAATTATCGAATTTTCCAAACATGTTGGCGCAATTAAAAAGTTCTGCTTGTTCTAATTATGATGAAAATAAATACATCAAAGAAATTAAGAACATTATTGAAAAATTCGGTAACCGTTTCGAAGATTTTAAAAAACTATATAATGTAGTTTTATTTATGAGTTTTCCATTTGATAGCAATATTAAAGCAGGAAACAATTCCAGAAAACCTTTCAACTATTTTTGATATGGATAACATTACACTTGAAGCAGAAATTATTACATTGCAAAATAATATTTATATTAAAGAAAGAGCTTCCGAAGATAAATTCTGCAAATATTTAGCAGATGTATATAAATATCCGAATATAAAAAAAGTGTGCTGAACATTTATGCACCTGTTGTGGTTCAACATATTTGTACGAATCAGCATTTTCACAAACGAAAATAATAAAATCGTAATACCGAACTAATTTAACAGACGAACATTTAGAATTTGGATCCCTAAATATTGCCTTCTCATCTTAATGCTACTTTTAGAAAAAGTAGATCGCAGAAGATTTTTACTGCGCGAAGTAGATCTTATAGAAAAATCAGTTGACACCCCTGTCCGATATGAATCAGCTTGTCAATACGAACAATCTGTGTTTTGCCATAATTTTTAAGACATTTTTAAATTAATTTTCTTTCTTGTATTTAAAATACATAAATTTACAAATCTCCGTTTGATTGTTGCTTTTACCCCAGGCTCTGAACACTCCAGGGAAATGTAAACATTAATTATTTAATTTTGGTTTTTTTTTTTTAAATTAATTTTTTTTTTCTGCTCAGATTGCTGGAATTAAATCTAAGCCCTAAAAATATATTAAAACAAACAGTAATGTAATTAGTATGTTAAAGAATATTGTTTGACAATATTATTTTTTACAATTTTTTTGAGATGACTTTTACATTGCGCAAACTTAAATAATTGTACTCAAACTGTGGTACGCGTATCACTAAGTGGTACACTAAGCTATTCAAGTTTCTAAAAATTCGTATGAATTAATATTTTTCGCTAAATTTTTTTGTAAAATTTCGAAAGCGAAAGTTGTATTCTTGATCCATTTTCTCTTTCCTGAAAAAATTTAGACGTGTTTTCAGTGGTAAAAAGAGATCAGTTAATAAAAATATCTTGTAATTGTGATTTAAACTTTAATATAAACAGCAAAATTTAAGTGAGTTTCCAACGACAACGATCAAAATTTCGAGCAATTCTCATAAATCTTTGAAATGTTTGATGCCCTTTGTTTCGTCATATTTATGTTTAATCGGATTTTCGGATATGTTAAATTAGTAATTAATATAAACACAAAACTTATTTAAAAAATTGAACCCAGTTTACGCTTAAAAGTTAATATTTAATTTCAGATTTAATACGTATCAAATAACTAAATAAAAATAATAGTATAAAAATTGTTTATTATTTTAAAAAAATAATTTTGGTTTTATACAGTACATATATAGAAAATAACATATATTGATGGTACAATAAAAAAATAAAAAAAAAAGTTTGGCAACCTTTGATCTAAAACACTAACGCGACTATGTTAAGCGAAAACTTTTAATAAATTAAATGATTGGCTAATGAAAATATTACATGGATATTGGTATTTTAAATTTTTGTTTTGTTCCACCACAAGGAACTAGTGCTAGAATATTTCTGTCTTTCATTTAATATTTTACAGAATTTCAGTACTACCCTCTATTTTTGACATTCCAAGAAGTTAGGAGTTGGATAATTGAACTATTGAAGTTAGCAAAATTTGATAGCTTTAATTTTTAATACATAATGTATTCATATTATTAAAGCAATATTTGTCATAAAAATTTCAAAACTCATATTGTACAAAAAAATGTTTATTTTTTGTTATTATAATTTTCGAGTAGCAATTTTTGCTACAATTCATTTGCTATATATTTTTGGGCGAGTTAATATGTATTTAAGCACGTATACTGTCGGAAAATATTGCAGTTTAGTTATAACATTATGATAGCTGGTCTTTATAGCTGATTTTTCGATTTTTCAACGAATTTTTTTTCAATGTATTATAGGCTATTAAAATAATATAATGCAGTATTTCCACTTTGAATTTTGTGCACCTATATATAATATATTGAATTGAAATAAAGTCGAAAAATTAGATTTTTTCATCAGAAACAGATTATACTCAATTATTTGTAAGAAAATTGTTTTAACTTCATCATATTAACAAATATGTTTGGTCTTATAATTCCTGCTTTTCAACATAAAAATTGTTTAAAAGGAAAAAACGCCCATAAAACATAACTTTTGACATAAAAATAATTTATTAAATTCCAACTAGATAAATTATAATTTTCATGTTACCTGGAAAAATTGATGTTTCACTTTTTTCATTTGCAATAGCACACTATACTGCTGTAGTTGATTAGAGAAATAGATAAAACAAATTATAACATCAGTTTTGTTAAGCTTGAATTATTAGGTATGCATATTAAATAAAATAAAAAGTTCATAAACATAAACATAATTTTTTCACTGTTTCACCATTATTTTACTATTTTATCAACTTAATTTGATTTCAATCGTTAAAAATGTAGATATACAAAATTATAATGAAAATAATTAACACTATTACAGTGTAGTACATATAAGTACATGATGTATGATTTGTAAAAAGTTCAACTAATTATTATGTAACTAAGTAGTTTTATATTTTAATGTAAAAGTTTTATTTTCTTTTTACAGCTACGATACCAAAATGTGGTGGTTGTCATGAAATGATATTGGATCGTTTTATATTGAAAGTTCTCGAAAGAACATGGCATGCGAAATGTCTCAAATGTAGTGAGTGTCATGTGCAATTAAATGACAAATGTTTTGCAAGAAATGGTTTATTATTTTGCAAAGATGATTTTTTTAAGTAAGTAAATTTTAATTTTAATAAAGTCATAAAAATATCATAAAAAATTCATTTATTTATCAGCTTAATCTATCTATCGCTTTTATTTCTGAATATTTGTATACCTATACCTTTACCTATTTACCTTTGATTTTAAATTTTTAAAAATATCATTTTATTTTATTTATACAATGAAAAATAAAAAAAATGTTGAAAATAAATTTAATATATAATTTAATTTTAGATTAATGTTTTTATTATAAGTGCATACTTTTTTGTTAACTGAAATTTTTAATTTGAAAGTCCAAAAATCGGATGTAAAACATATAAAATCAATTTGTCGAATGTAAGAATAGAAAAAATAAATAAAAAAAAAAAGCTTAGACTCTGAAAGTTTATTAATTCTTTATTTATAACTAAGCTTTTATTATAGATTTTTCTTTTTTCTATTTTCTGTCCAAAATTTAGTCTGCCTGTCGTTAATCCACGCAAACCAAGCGAACTTTACAATAGAAATCTCACTATAACTTAACAATAAAATGAAAGAAATCTAGATGTCCATTGATGTACTAATACATAAGCATAAAAGAAGTTCACAAATTTATATATTTGTACGCTGGGATTAACGGTTTTGAAGAACAGAATTTCCTTAAGCTTTTAAACTCTCACTCCAATTTTTTCGGTTATTATTTGTTTTGTCGATTGTATTTATACATATAATCGTCTCGTGTTTACGTTATATATTAATTAATTATCCATTTCCCAAATGTTACAAATTTTGATACTAAGGGTTGAGATTTTTAATTTACCTTGTTTGCAATATTCCACATAAAAATTTCAGAAAATAATTTTGTACAAAAAATATTTTTTTTGATTTTAAATGTAAACTATAATTTGGGAGTATCAACTTTTAATCCATTTTTATAATAAATAGAATATTTTGAGTACATATTGCCACACTTATAACACAGTTTTAGTTATAAACTTTGTGCTGTATTTTGTAACTAATTTTCCTGCCCAAACAAGCTCAAATAAGCTATACAGAGATTTTGTGGAATATTGCAATAATCTTATGTACAGATACATTAAAAAATAAAGTTTCCTCGCTATAATAAATACCTAATCTTACTAAAGCGTGTCTTTAATTCGAATTGACATACATATCAGAAATTATAGCTACAGCAGATACATTGTTTTTCAGAGCAGATATTAAAAAGTATGGGAAGGGCAATAAAACAATTTTTGATGTTATATGTTTTGTTAGATTTTGTAATTTTATTTTAAGAACATCACGTAAAAAATGACCATAAACTTTCATAAACTTTAAATATTGTAGTACGACGTAGTATTTACATATTATTTGAGTTCTCGTTTGAGATAGAATAAATTTCAAATTTAAATATTAGTGGGTGTGGGTGGCATGAAGGAAAATTAAACTATTTGTAATATTACTTCTTCTTGTCCTTGTAAACATAATATTGCTTGGGTATGGTTCCGAAACCATGTTTCTGAAGATATCAGGTATACTTATTGTTTTATTAATGCAAAATTTAAGTATTCAGTTTATTTTTAGCAAAATATTCTTCAGTTAAGCATTTGATTCATTAATTTAAGACCAAATACGAAAAGTAATCTCCGAAAATCATGATTTTTTCCTTTTCTAAATTAATATAAATTTACTCAATTGTAGCAAAATTATTCTAATTATTATTTCCTTAAGAGCCCTCCATGTGAAATTCTGTTTTTTATTTCTGTTTTCTATTTTTGCAGTTTTTTTTGTTTTATTTTACAGAAAATAAACGGCCGTAAAAATGCGACAAAAATTGTACGAAAAACATCTCTACCAGAAAATCACAAAACTATATTTGAATTTGATTTCTGTGCAGAAACTGTAATTTATCAAAAAAATTAAAAAATTCTTAGAAATAAATGAAATTAATTAAAAATTGTTTAGGAAATTAAATAAATTCAAAATTTCACGTCACCAGTCCTGGAGAGTGGTATTTTAGCTTTATTTCTGCGTTTGAGATTTTTTACTATCTTTTTCCTTTACTTCAGAATCCAAGCAAATGTGTTCAAGTTTTTTAAAGGCTCGTTTGGGCCAAAAAACTCAAAATTTTAAAAATCCGCCTCACCTACCCTGGAGCTAGTTATATACTCTCTAACATATCACTTCAGTCTAGATTGTAGTAACCCTATAATCAAAGTCAAACTAAGACCAATTTTTTGCAATTTTTCACAATGAGGGCTCTTAATCAAGCTTAGAATCCCTCACTTTAACGAAAAAATATTTAAAGAAAATTATTTATGTTGAAAGCTTTAACTACTACTTGTGCATATTTTGTCGTGCATTTTTGTATAGTTCATTGATTATAACTTATAAGCATTACAGTACCTGACTAATAAAACGTTCTAAATAAAAAACAAATTTGTTTCCCTGTAGTTTCCTGCATTGCACTCAAAATTTTCCATAATTTATTCAGTAATGAATTTTAGTGAGTTAAATTCAAGAAATAAATTTTCGAGATAATAGAAAAATCATTATGTAAAGTCCACAAATCTCGACTAAATCGTTTCGGCATTTATTGTGTAAATTACTACAATTAAATTGATTTATAATTCGTAAAAAGAGCATGGCATTGTTCACCTATTTTTTTCACTTATGTTGCAAACATTTTCAAAACGTTTTCTAAAGAATCATACTACCAATTTCTGTATTTTTATAGAAATTTTTGGGTACTTAAAAATTTAATTTGAAATTGAAATCAAAAATTAGAAATACTAAAAAAACAACTTTATTACTTATCATATGCAAAGGGAATGCTGGTGGTATTACTCATGGAACTCATTAAATAACGTTTTAAAGAAAGTTTGTGTCCATTTACACCTTGAAAAGAAGCCCTAATATTCCAAAGATCTCGAACTTTAATAATTATTCAAAAATTTTATTTTATATTTTGCTGGTCTAACAGGCGTTATGGTACCAAATGTTCAGCTTGTGATATGGGAATCCCCCCAAACACTGTAGTGAGACGAGTCCAAGACAACGTCTACCATTTACAATGCTTTGTTTGTGCAATGTGTTCAAGAACATTAAATACTGGTGATGAATTTTATTTGATGGAAGACAGAAAACTTGTTTGTAAGCCGGACTACGAGGCGGCAAAGGCAAAAGGTAAATTTTTCATTACTCACATAATTATTTAAGTCCAAACTTTGATATTAATTTAAAAAGTTTTGAAATTTTAATAAGTACATCGTAGATTCAAATCTTTAATTTTCAATGTCTTTTTTTATTACAACATAAAAGAAAAATTATTTTAATTGGCTATTACATTATATTTATAAAATTACTAGCTGTACCCGCACACACGTTGTTGTGAAACACACGTTTTAAGTGAAATTTTTGTTGTCAGATTGATGAACAATTATAAGAGCTAGTTATTTTCTAAATTTGGGAAAATATCTAAGAATTAATATTTATCATTTCTACTTATTCAACACTTAAATTGTATGAAATCGAATGATATCCTTCCCTTAAACAGGTCTCCAAACCAAACCAAATTTGTGTTTTTATCCATTTCCTCTTTTTATGAATCAAATTTGAATGAAATCGGAAGAACTTTTGCAGAGGGATTTCTGGGTAGGGTGCTATTCAAATTTAAAATAGCCTATAACGATCCCGAGACAAAGAGACGGTGTAAATTTCGAAACGATCAGTTGAGTGGTTTAGTTTTTAATATTTTGTAGTTATTAGTAATAAAGAAATTGATTTCTATATATTCGAAGAGGGGGCCAAATTTTTTGTTACGAAATTCGTGTGTTTAATCATTTTTATGTACCAAATTTAAATGAAATCGGACAAACTTTTGAAATCCTCCCCTATGGTAGGACGTCAATAAATTTTTTGTTACGAAATTTCTGTGTAATTATTTCCTCTTTTTACATGCCAAATTTGAATGAGATCGGACGAACTTTTAAAGTCCGCCCTTAGGTGAGGTCCCTGGGTAGGAGTTCAACAAATTTTTTGTTACGAAATTGTGTGTAATCAGTTCTTCTTTTTACATACCAAATTTGAATGAAATCGGATGAAATTTTAAGGTCCGCCCCCCGGGGAAGTCTCTGGGTAGAAGGTCAACAAATTTTTTGTTACTAAATTTGTGTGTAATCAGTTCCTCTTCTTACGTACCAAATTTGAATCAAATCGGACGAGCTTTTGAAGTCCGCCCCGAGGGAGGTCCCTATGGTAGGAGGTCAACAAATTTTTTGTTACGAAATTTGTGTGTAATCAGCTCCTCTTTTTAAATACCAAATTTGAATGAAATCGGACGAACTTTTGAAAACCGCCCCAATGGGAAGTCCCTGGGTAGGAGGTTCCTGGGTAGGAGGTCAACAAATTTTTTGTTACGGAATTTGTGTGTAATCACTTCCCCTTTTTACGTAAAAAATTTGAATGAAATCGGACGAACTTTTGAAGTCCGTCCCCGGAGGAGGTCCCTGGGGTATGGAAAATAGATAGTAGCCGATTCTCAGACCTACTGAATACGCATATAAAATTTGGTAAAAATCGGTAAAGCCGTTTCGGAGGAGTACGGTGACTAACATTGTGACATGGAAATTTTATATATTAGATTAAATTCAAAAAAAGAGCAGAATAAAAATAAATTTAAGATTTTTAATAATGAACAAATTCTACCAATTGATATTAAAGGAGTTGATACATTATATATTAAAATTTACACAAATACATAGAATTTTGTAATAGTAGGTATAAAGAGAACAATTTTGTTTTTATTATAGGACTTTATTTAGACCCACTTGATCCTGATCATCCGAATAAAAGACCACGAACAACAATTACTGCAAAACAATTAGAAACTTTAAAGACTGCTTACAATAATAGTCCGAAACCTGCTCGACATGTACGTGAACAATTATCAGCGGATACGGGATTGGATATGAGAGTGGTGCAAGTATGGTTTCAAAACAGGTAATATTGCAATTCACATAATAGAAAAAAAGAGTACCTTCGTACTAATAAAATATATGGTTATATGTTTATTATGATTCGATATCGAAACAGAATAAAAAACCCGTGTTTCTTCTACAAATAATTTTATTACTTTATTTTAATAAACAACTGTACTTAAGCCCCTTCACATTTATTAAAGAAAAGGAGTAGATCGAAATTTTTATAAGTTAACAAAATTAGTTTTTACCTCCAATTTGCTGCGTCAAATCTAGAAAAACGTACATTACATCGATCACTCTCCAACTATTTAGTTCAAAATGTGACAGAGCTTTTAGATTTTTATGCCACTTTAACCTAAGAAATGGACTTATATTTTTTGATTGAAAATATGAATTTAATACGATTATTTAAATTAATAGTCTGTGCAGAATATCGAAAGCGACTGCAGATCATTACGACGACTTAAGTTTTTAACTATTTTGAAATAAAGAAATAAATTTAAATAATATCAACACCGAAATATGTTTTAGTTTATACTTACGCCAAGTCAAAATGATACTTCATGATAAGACCTTGATTGGTTGATTTTCAATTTATAACTCAAATGTTAACCTGTCTTTTTAATTTTTTTGCAGAAGAGCCAAAGAAAAACGATTGAAAAAGGATGCAGGTCGAACAAGATGGAGTCAATATTTCCGTTCTATGAAAGGTGGTAGTTCTCCTCGCTCTCATGATAAATATTTAGATAAAGACGAGTTAAAAATAGATTATGACAGTTTTAGCCATAATGGTGAGAATTTGGAAATTATTCACTCTCAATAAAATCTTAATTTATTCCTTTATTGTAGATTTAAGTAATGATAGTTTTAGTACTGTTAATATGGGTTTGGATGATGGAGCTTCACCACACAGCAGAAGTTATATGCATGGAAGTCCACCACCTTATCCGCCTAGTCATTCTTCGCCACCCTTGGGCCATTCATTTGGCTCATATCCCGATAATATAGTTTATACACCTCTAGGTAAGTAAAAGCTTTTTTTTTTTAAATCATTTTAAAATTTAATTAAATTTGTGCATTACTTACATTACTACTTTCACAAATCCACAAATCTAGTAATAGTAACTTAAGAGCCCTCAATATGAAAAATTGCAAAAAATTGGTCTTAGTTTGGCTTTGATTGTACGGTTACTACAATCTAGACTGAAGTGATTTTTTGATATGTTAGAGAGAATATAACTGGCTCCAGGGTAGGTGAGGCGGATTTTTTATATTTTGAGTTTTTTGGCCCAAATGAACCTTTGAAAAACTTGAACATATTTGCTTCGATTCTGAAGTAAAGGAAAAAGATAATAAAAAATCTCAAACGCAGAAATAAAGCTAAAATACCACTCTCCAGGGCTGGTGACGTGAAATTATTAATTTCTTTAAGTTCCTAACAAATTTTTAATTAATTTCATTTATTTCTAAGAATTTTTTTATTTTTTTGATAAATTACAGTTTCTGCACAGAAATAAAATTCAAATATAGTTTTGTGATTTTCTAGTACAGGTGTTTTTCGTACAACTTTATAAATAAAACAAAAAAAACTGCAAAAATAGAAAACAGAAATAGCAAACAGAATTTCACATGGAGGGCTCTTAATACAGAATAAAAATCTTGACTTGATCGTTGATTAACCACAAATTTTTCGATTATAACAAATTTATTGCTCGTATAAGTAATTAAATTAGCTTGCAAGATTAAATCAATTTCACCATTATATTAGAGAGATTATACAGAGAAATTTCGATATAAAATCACTTTCATTACAATCGTAATTCTAAAAAAATTAAGTAATAATACTTTATATACCTATAACATTATAATGATAATAATTATCAAACTTTATACTATAAATTTTATTGATTTTAAAATATTTTTTGTAGGTGGAGCTGTGAATTCAATGTTACATGGCTCGCACCATGGGCTACATGGTAGTGGCGTATCAGATTTAAGTAATGATTCTAGTCCAGCTCCTGGTTATCCAGATTTTCCACCTAGTCCTGACTCATGGCTTGGAGATTCGGGTAGCACCTCTGCAACTAATAATAATACCAGTAATAACAATAATAACAGTAATCATGCAAATGGTAACCAAGCAAATAATAGTGGTAATAGTAATCAAAATGGAACGCCCAGGCCAATACACTACTGATATTCAGAACTGACAGTTCAACAAACATAGCATAATATTGAATTAAAACAGAGCGAAAATTCCATAGTTACTGAAAAGTATTTTCGAAGTCCAATTATATATTTGATCCTAAACAATATCAAGCTGTTTCAAACAATACATCAAACATTGTTAAAATTCATTAGCGGATGTAGTTAATATACAGAAAAATTATAATTTTAAATTAAAATTGAATGAATTACTTAAAAGTAAAATTGATTACTTACCTAAATAAAAAATCATTTACTTTTTCTTTACACAATCTTAAATTTTTTTTTAATATTCAACGAATCGACAGCGTCTTGTTACTTATACTGATTTTCAAACTGGGAAACGCAATTAGTTTAAATCTTATTTCTAACACATTTTAGTTGAATATGATCTTTAAAAAAGTAACTTTTTCACTATTTTGGTTTTCATTAAATTTCTCTCTTTTTAAATCCTTTATATTCGCGTTGATTGATTGTCGCGGACTTTAAGAAATCAAAATTGATTAGCTTTCGTCATCCGATCGAGATGAAATTTTGCACATCGACATGTACTATGCGACAATGTATTATAGCAAAATTGTAGGATAACGGATAGTGGGTTTTTAAGGAGTGAAAAAGAAAGCGAGAGAGTAAAATTAGTACTGAAAAACAACAAATAAAAACCGTCAAAAGAACCCATAATTAAGGATTTATGTTAAAAATTTTACTTTTATTTTCTTTTTCTCTTCAATAAAACCTTAGAACATTAATTGTTATGGCAGAATACTACAAAGTTTATAATATTTATTGCTTCATTGCACTTATTTTATATTCTCGAACCCGTATTTCTTCAGGTTACACCATGAGTTCTTAAAAGATTAAAGATGAAGTTGACTGAGCTTGTAAAAAATATATCTTATATTTCATCCGAAACAAAGTGTTTTAAATTATAAAAATACATTTAACTTAACTGTCCTTTTGACAACAATTAAAGAAAAAGATTTGAATCCTTCAACATCACAAGGCTTCGAAAGAACATTTATGGTTGCGTTGTGTTAGCAAGAATTGTAATAAACTTGAAAAGTTTAAATACTTTAATAATACGGTTTTTGGAAAAAATTAACCCAAAATTCGAATGAAATAAGGCGATAATATTTAAATATTAATCAAAATGTGGCATATTTGGGAGGCGGTGAGATGTACAGTTTCTCTTGAACACCTTTCTTTTTATCATAAAATGTCGTGATATTATTTGTTGTATTTAACGTTGTAATTGTTTGATAAAAACGACAAATTTTATCAGCAAGAAGAATAATTTTATTATTAATTTGACATTTTCATCATAAATAAATAAAATAAATCTTCTTTTCTTGTCTGTCGATTTGGCCGTTTTTATCAAATAAATAGGTCGTGATATGTTATTTGTGACTAAAAAGTTTATTATTATTTTTTTCAAATTATATTATCTTTTGAATTGTAATAGTTTTTTAACTATGAGAATTATAAAACAAAGCATTCAATATATACCTGTACCGTTTTCTAAGCAGTGGAACTTAATTTCAATAAATATGCAATAAATTTTTTTGGTGTTAAACACGTTGTGATTAAATTAGTTGATTTCTAGTTTTATATAACTTAAACTAATCATCTACAAGCTACTCTAAGTCGGATTTGTAGGTTTTACCCTTGATAGCACATTAAGTCATCTTTCAATAAATTATTGTTCAATTAGAATATTAGAAATTTTGCAAAATCTTAAAGACTTTCTCTGGTTGATTTCATTTATTTCAGGCACTGCTAAATACTTTTTGAAATTATCCGAAAAATAAGTCATAAAAAAAAACTTTTTTGATTCACATAGAAATTAGATTGGTTATAATTTTTATTATAAATTTTAATTTAAAAATTTTTTTTAAGGCCCTAAATATTTGAGGTTGGCAAATGCCTAATTTGTATACTCTAAATTTACCTCTTGCATAATTGATTATCTTAGGATAGCTTCTGCAAAAAACGTTGGTGAGACTACTTTTTTACTTTCTTGTTTTTTAATTATAAAATGTGTGTGTAACAGTAAAAAATTTATATTTAATTCTCATTTTATCATTTATCTTAACATTTTGTACATGTTGGTACTGTATAATGTTTGTACATATGTATATATTCATACATACAATAATATATGTATAATATAATAATCAATAAATTGCTGTCAACTTACGATATTAATTTTAACAATTCTTGGTCTTTATTTCATTTACCAATTTAAAGCTGTAGGTTCTACAATTAATTATTATACATAAATAAAAAAGAACTACATTATATTCAATAAATCAAAATATGAAATAGTGCACAACTTCTGTAAATTATTTACGAAATATAATATTTTTTTTGTTTCGAAACTTATGTAGGTATGAAGTGGTCGAAGTGGCAGGCTAAAAGTGGTGTGATGGTTAAAAAAAATTTAAACAAAATTTGGAAGTTAACTAAAGATAGAGAATATTCAAAATTTGATCGGGTAAAAATTGAAATTTACAAAAAAGCTGCGAAAATTGTTACAAAAAAAATAACTACATGTCCAATTAGTAACCAAAATATCTACTATTTAGTATTTGAATCTTAAGGTCTCATTTATTTTTTTTTAATATAAATTTTTAAAATTTAAAAAAAATATGTTCCGGGATGGATTTTCCATCCTAAGAAGTGGTGGGATGAGTTTAGAATTATTTAGAAGTACCGGGATGGCATTCCACCCCATCCCGCCTCACTTCGAGCACTGGTATGACAAAAAAAATCTAAATAGTTATTGCGAAAAAAAAAAGTATTAATATATTGTTGGTAAGGAGAAGCGTACAAAGTTTTAATTTTACAGTGCTATTAAAAAAATTTTTGTTATGGCTAGTGTATGCCAATCTCAAAACTATATATGTTAAAAAGAGATCATAATCATATTAAAAATAAAATTAAAAAAGAAAATTTAAATTGAAAACCTGAAATTATCTTATATTATAAATTTTATTTCTTTATTATTAGTTTCTCAAAATATAATTATTTCTCTACTGCTGGTTATTTTATCAGGCAATAGCGTAGAATACTGCTCGTTATTTTATCAAGGAATATAGCGTAGAATAAATGTTCGACAAAATTACGAAAATAATAATTTTTGATAAATCATGGAAACTTTCATTCAATTCATATTCAGTTGATTAAAAATTTAAAAAAAATATTAAAAGTAATAAATACCTTTATTGACATTAAGCTCAATTTAATATATTTCTAATCTCATCTAATGAGCATGAATTTTCATATTTACCTCCAAATATCATTTTAATTAAAAATTTTATCTCTGCTGGTTATTTTATAAGGCGATAGTGTAAGATAAATTTTCTGCAAAGTTATGAAAATAATATTTTTTTATTTGTCGGGTTAGTTTTTATTAAATGAAAGAATAAAAATCATTGTTTATTAAGATTAATATTAATGTAGTAAATTTCTATTCTCATCTATTAATACCAATTTCACTTTTCAAAATATGCCCTTTAATTAAAAATTTAATAAATATCAAATATCACTTTAATTAAAAAACTTTCCTATACACATTATGAATTGAATTTTTTAATTACATATTGTTTTAGTCAGTCTCATTTTGAGTTGAATAAAAGAAAGATCTACTACGTCATTTGTTTTCATGAATGTTTTTTTAATCCGATTTTATCATTGAAAAATAGATGGAAAATCAAAATTTCATTTATAGTCTACAAGACTACAAGATAATATTTCAAAGTTGGTTTGGCTATCAAACAAAAGTTAAATTTTCAGTCGCGAATTAAAATAAAATGACGGTAAAAAGCACTACTTTTTCTGAAATAATTAAAATCATAAAAAATTATAAATTAAATTTTTGATTAAACTCAGTTTGAAGTTCGTCTACCACTTGCGTATTGAACGTTCACCAGCATTACAAAAATCAATTACATTAAATTTATATTATAAAGATTTCGACAAGCATTTTTCTTTATGATTAATATTAATTTCAAATTGTTATGCCAATGCTTCTCAGTAAGAAGTTAAGAAGCGATTATAACATAACCTTATTTTACCTTTTTTATGAGAACCCATATATTCACCAATTTCGTATTCTTTGCTTTTTTTCCTATTGAATCTTATTTGTTCAAGAATGAAAACTATTTATTTTCATTGTTGAGTCGAATTTTGCTTACTTTTTTTTCATATTTTCTTGATTAATAAAATACCATAAATTATAAGTAAGATTTATACAGTGGAACACATTTTTGTACGACTCCTGGAAATAAAAAACCAGAAATTGTTTAATCCTCAATTTAAAACTTCGGGATTTTATGGTTAATTTTTTTTATGATTGTGATTTCCAGGATTTTGTGTGTTTTCGGCATTTTAAATTTCGGGATTTTGTGTTTTCGTCATTTTGAGATTTAGGCATTTAAAGACAATTTCCGTATTTTCGTAATACTATTTTAAAATTGTTGTTGTTTTAGTGAGGTTGCGGACAATTATGTTAAATTTTTTTTTTATTTTATTTTTCAGCCTCACTTCAGGGCACTAATAAATACTACAAACTACTCTCAATAATTGCAATTTAACAAAATATTATTAAGAAATACAATTTTATTTTGAATTATAAGAAATTTAGCGACCGAATAAAGAATTTCATTCTGATTTACGTGCAATGCTATAGCTAGTCCATTATATGCACTATTTTTAGGGGCATAAAAGCTATTTATTTGCTAGCCCCTAAAAACAATGATGCTATACAATAAAAAGATCATAATGAACTCTGGTTAAAGGTTCAAAGTATTGAAATTAAAATAAAGAAAATAAAATGAAAAATTAGAATTACAAAAAGGTTTATAATAAAAATTGATCTCAAATCACATAAATTAAAAAAAAAATGTAAAAGATGGATAGAAGTAATACAAAGATCATTTTCTCTAAAAATGAATTTGGCATAACTCGTTATAAATGTTAGCTCATCATCATTAGTTTAATTTACTATAATGTAAGATGTAAGTATATTATTATAAATAAATTAAATGGATGAACTCAATTACTACATGAATTTTTAGATTTTAGTTGCAGCAATTTAAAAAAAAAAAGAACTATTTTTAGTTATAATGTTAGGGTAATAAGGATTCGAATTGAGAAACAAAATATAATTCATATTAATGTACATATACATAGTTCTAAAATAATACAAAGATATATATCATGTGTCCAAGAAATGTAACGAAATACGATAAAAATATAATAAAAGGATATAAACATTATTAAAACAAAGAAATGTTTTACTTCAAGATTTTTATTCAGAGAATTAAAGTCATTTTATCATGACTTGCGATACTTAAGCTTTGTCAGTTTTTTAATTTTGGAACAGTTAAAATTCAATATTTTCCAATAACAGAGAAAATACCCGATTTACTTCATAATGTTGTGAATGAGATCAAGAAACCTTAATTTAAAAGAAAATATTTTTATTGTTGTTATTCATTCACTAGACAAACTGCAAGATACAAGGAGAGATTGCATTTATTCAACCGCGAAAAAGACAAATAGTATTAAGTACCTAGCGGTCCTGATAGGTGGTTCTTATAATGAGAAAACTTTCGTAAAAGAAAAATTAATTTATAAATCAATATTGTAGAACATTACACAATAATATGAATGTACAATAATATCAATGTATTGCGCCTCGCCTGGCCTCCTGCATACAACGAAATTACACACGCAGCATTCAATATAATTTTAGGGAAGAGGCTTGCATGTTGCCACCCCATAGCTTTTTTTATCACAACTCGTCAAAAAATGAACGTATTGTACAAAAAGTATATGCGTTGGAAAGAGGAAGTAAAAAGCTACAATCCTGGCCTAGAAATCATTTGAAATCTCAAAAAATAAAAATTCTATATCAAATTTTCAAAAGTATCTAAAATCGAACTCTTCAAATTTGGGCTTGCAGGTTGCCACCCTTTGGAAAAATGCTGCAAATGTTCAAAAACTGAAACTGAAAAATGTCTTATTTAGAAATTTATTCAAATTTATTGAATTTCACTTGCACACAGTGGCTGTAAACATAAAGAAATGACTGAAAATTGACATAAAAAATAAAATTGCAATATGGTATGGAATCATTCCAAATCTTCATCGGAATCAAAATTCGGTCAAGTTTAAGCACTGAAACACATTTCGCGTGAACGGCTCTTCTGCATTTGTGGCACATAATAGAGTTGTGTCTACTTACGACATTTTCTTCAAACAAATCATACAATCATCAGTACTTACATCAAGGTGGCAACCTGCAAGCCAATAATGGTGGCAACCTGCATTCTGACGCAATTTTGTATAATCCATTTAAAAAATTGCCAATGCCTACTATATTTTTAATTCTTTTGGAATATGTTAATTGAATGAAAAAGCAACACAACCCAATTATTTATATTGATTTGCTAATAAAAAAGTTATCTTTACGAGCACAGTACAAAAACACAATTTTCAATTTTTAAAGTTTTTCAAAATAATAATTCACACTTTGCTCAGTCTGTCCGCTCAGAAGTAGATTAAAAGTGACAACTGTTCTTTTGACGTCGATGTCACTTGGAGTTTAGGTTGTAAGACTGCTAAAATGTTAAAATACATCAGTGGTGGCAACCTGCAGGCAGTGCAACCTGCAAGCCTCTCCCCTACGTATAAATAATGTTGAATAAATGGAATACAAAACAAAATAATATGATTTAAAATAATGTGGTATAAAGTTATATTTAATAATTTATTTTCTTATGTTTGATTCTTAATACTATCAAATGCTTACTATTTTGAGAGCCAAAATAATGTATGCCTTCTATTATAATTAAATAATAAAATTTTGCTAATGCAATAAATACGAATTTTTTCCATAAATTTTAATTTTATAAATAATTTAATTATTGAGATTTGTTTAAATTATTTTAAACATTATAAATATAATGTTAAAATCAAGATTGGATTTAAATTCAAATTCTGTAGTGACTAATTCCTAAAAATAATGCTAATTCCTATTAAACAATGCAAAATAAAACGAAGAAAGCTACAACTACAGATATAATACTCAGTTATAACTCTGTTGTTGCTACACCCCAATACTGCTGCATTCTGCCTTCTTGCTCTAAGTCTTCGTCTTCATATTGTCTCTCATGCATTACAGCGAAATTATATTCCAAATTATAAGGCATTAAACGTTGAAGCGATCCGAAATAAGCTGCATTTGGACCACCTCCAATTGGGGGCAAACGCCCAGAACTGTTAGAATTTCGAATTGACTTAAAGATACTTGGAGGAGCAGGTTGAAAAGACCTGGCACTTCCGAAATGTTTGGATAGAAATGAATTACTGCTTTGTTTTGATCCTTCATTACCATTATATATCAATTGAGGTGAGCTCGCTGATAAAACTCTGTTACTTGATTTTGATAGATTAGATGTACTATTAGTAAGGCTTAAAATACTTGAATTTTTCTCAGGATTTTTATTCTTAGTAAACGCTTTTGATATTGTGTTTAGTTCCTTATCAAATAGAATATGAGTGTTCTGCTCTAGCATGTATTCCCAACACTTAAATTGTTCTTCTGATAGAGCAGAATCGGTTTCTTCATTTTCTTCTTCAATTTTAGCCCTTATGGCTCGCGATATTCCATTTTTAATATTTTTATGTGTTATCTGATTACATTTTCGATTTATCACCGTTGAATTTCCATCGGTTTTAGACGATCTCGAAGCAATAGTTTCACTTATGGCTTGGTCACTTTGCCCACTCGGTGAAGATCTATCACTTCTCCCTAAAAAATGAAGAAAAATTTTTATGAAACGTTGACAATCAAGAAAAAGTAAAATTAAGAACTTTTGGGGTTTTCAAATATTTTGTTTCATTTTTTTTCATTCAATTATTTAACTGGGAAGTACAAGATTCAATTTAATAAGTTTGAAGTACCTAGCTCTTTCTTGTTTTTTTAGTTCTATAAAAATTAATTTTTTGCTTTGATGAAAAACTTGTAGCTAGGACGATTTCTAGCGATTTTCATCCATATACTATAGACTATAGACGAGCCAACTATAGTATACTTGTAATGTATTTAATATTTACCCATAATTGATTATAACTTACCAGAAAATTGTCTAACGAATTGATTTGAACCTGCCGAATGACAACAACTATTATTTGAATCACAACAGCAACCACATTTACAAAAATTTGACATTATAGAAACTGGTTTAGATCGGACGGTTTGGCGTAATTCTCGAACCAAATTGTCAACATCGGATCCCAAATTATTAAACTTTACAATTATGATACTTAAATTTTCTTCTGCTCCATAACTCTGTGCAATGTCTTGAACTCTTTTCGCAGCTAGAATTGTATTTTCTTCACTTCGAATTTCTTTGGTAACATTGTCAATATTCATAATTTCCCATAACTTTTTATTACACATTATCAAATATTCATCTTGATCCCCTAATGCAAGTTCACAAATTTCAGGATCCGGTATAAAAATTGGATAATTTGCACTATAACCTATTTGACGTTTTGAATTTCCTGGTGTTAATTTTACAGTTCCTGAACGTCTTATTAAATATGCAGAAGCTTCTCCAACACTAGCAACTCTTATAACAAATCTTCTTCCTTGCATCGAGTTTGAGACAAACTCGATTGGAACTTTTTCCCTTGAAATATGACACAACGTTGCACAAACGCCATATTTTTGGCCACTATGTTTTAACTCCCTATGAGCAGAAAGCAGTGTATATTTCATGTATTCGTTTGCAGTTTCTTTTATTGCTCTTTCTTCTAATAAAATTTTTGGAATGAATTCCAGTAACAAATTAGGTGCAGCATTACTGATTCCACCATCAAATATACCAAATAGACCTTCAGTATTACAAAAATTTGGCAACCTTAACTGAGAAATATATAATTTTGATGAAATTCCAGAAGTTTCTGAGAATCCTACTCTCCATGGTGGTTCAAAATCACAATTATCACTAAATGTATTAGGAGAACTTGGCAAACTTGACCGATTTCTTCCAGATACGTCTACCAAACTCATAGGTCGTTGAGATCTGCAAGCTTGTAACTGCTTTGGATCAACTTGCAATTGAAAATTACAAGACAAATCTAAAAATTGTAATTTTCTCGGAACTAATGTTATTAAATTTATTTTATCCAATTGATTATGGGCTAAGTCTAGTACTCTTAATGATGATATGCGTGCTAAAAGTGGCGTTGATTGAAGCTGATTTGAATGCAACCTCAAAACTTTCAAATGTGCTAAATTCACCAGACAATCCGGTAAATGCTTCAATTTATTCCCCGACAAAACTAATTCTTCAAGATCCTTCCATTTTTTTATGCATTCCTCAGGTAAAGTAGTGAGCTTATTATATGCTCCATGAAAGTGTCGTATATTATCCATTAGAATCAAGCTATCCCAAATTCGATCATTGAGAGAATTTTTCGTTGCATAAAGCCTTTCTAATTGACAAAAGCTCCCAATAAAACTAGGCAATGTCGTAAGTTTATTACTAGAAATATTGAGAAGTATCAAATTTTCGAATGCAAAAAAGAAATTGTCGGGAAGTTCCTCTATTTTGTTATCCTGAACAAAAAGTTCTTGCAATGGTAGTTTTCGTTTAGGTATTATTGGCAACTTTCTCAAATTATTGTATCCCAACTGAAGAGTATTTAAACTGTTAAGCTCACTGCAGAAAAAGCTTTCAGGCATAGTTCCTATGCTGTTGTTATTTGCAAAAAGTGACCGAAGTTGATTGCAGCTGCTGAGCCAGTTTGGAAGTTCTTCTAGGTTGTTGTAACTTACATCTAAATGTCTCAAATGTATGGGTGTTGGAATAATTGATAGTTTCTTGAGTTCTAAAAAGATAATGAATTGCAAAGATTTATTTAAACTTGTTACATAATGTATTTAGGTTTGAATAATTTGAAAAAATTTTCTGGACTGTGTAGGTATAGGTAATTAATTCTAATTTCGTCGCTTTTAATAAAAAATTCTCTTCAGTCGCGGCCCCTAATGTTGATAGGATCAAATAAAAAAAAATTCCGATAAGTAGTGTTCATTCAACAAATTACGTTTTCGCTTTCATCGGTAGTCTTAAAACTATAAAAACAGACGAAAAATGGTAAAAAAAAATATTTCTTTTAAATTCTAATAAAATAAAGGACAAAATAAAAATTCTGGACGGCTCACTTAGTGGTAAATAGTTTTAGGTAAATTTTTCCGATTTAACTTTTAATTTTTTGTGGTCTTATTCCTATAATGCAAGTGAACGTTTGGTGTAACCTCAAAGAAGAAGCCAATTTTGGCCTTTTAGGAATACATTTGAAAATAGTACGCGTCTGTCGTTTTCGAGTCTTTTTTAGCTATAAAAATTCGTTAAAATTAAAATCGATTTATTTAAGTATGAGGAAGGAAGAGCATTTCTACAAGCAGCCTATTTCACCTTAGTAGCCTCTTAATCAGGCAATGTTTATAGACACTTACACAAAACAAATCGAAATGTTTGTTTTTATCGGATTTGACTTTAAGGCATTTAGTTTAAAAAGTATAAGCATTTAAGTGCGGAAAGACGGACGTAAAGTAAAAACATATTCCGATTCTAACAAAAATCATAAAAAGAAAAACAAAAAATTTAAAAAACGTTGTGGGGTCGACCAGTATTAACATAATTGATTGATGAATCAATTCGTTTTATTATAAATGCTAACAAAGTCGATATGATCTAATCTAAAAAAGAGTCTGTACATTGATTATATTCTTATTAGAACTCTCAAGAATTTTACTAAATTGGATTTTAGTTTCAATCAATTATAGTTTACCGTTGTTTCCTGCAATTAATGATGTCAAAGAAGTTCCATTTATATTTAACTCCATTAATTTATTTCGACAGCATTGTAGGGACTCCAAGTTGTTTAAGGCGCTTAAGTCCAAAACCTCAATTGCATTTTCACTAACGTCTAATTGTGTTAAATTCTACAAAAAAGTAGCAAGTATAATAAATTATAATAATATAAAATTATAAAGTACTAAAATTTATTGAGCGTCATGGGATAATAATAAATTATCGATTGTAGATGAGAAAAACAAAAATCTTAGTTTATAGTCAAAAAAATATTTGTCTTCACAATCTTAAAAAGCAATAATTATTAATATGAAATTTCTTACTCCATAATTTCCTAAAATTATATTTCCTCGCAGTTGATTTCCTCTCAAATTAACTTTCGTTAATGGTGGAATATTTCGTTCTTTTTGTATATTCAGTACTTTAGTGTCTGGAGGTTTCGGAGCATACATATCGACTAAGCTATTCACAGTCTTCATTCTTATCATAAATTGCGGCAACCTTTTCAAATTATTCTGTGAAACTTCAAGAGATCTTAAGAATTTCAAGAACCTTAAAGAATTTGTAAGCTCCTTGATGGCGTTTCGATCTATTCGTAAATCTTCCAATCTAAAAATAGATAAGAAATTTCAGTTCAATAGTAAAGCTTTGAAAATTTTATATTTATGTTCCTTAATTATTGAAAGTCCAACAACATGCATATCCACAAATTTACTATACTTTTACTTGCATACTTAAAAAATAAAACTTAGTATTATAAATTGTGCCGAATACAAGCTTGAAATTCTATTTTATTTCGCCCTTTAACATTAGCGATAACGAAATTTAATTTTTCAAGCTAAGAACTATTTCCAATTGTTGACAATTATAAGGTTGACCCATTAATAAAGTCGGCATTATTGATATTTTGAATATACAAAAAATAACAAATTTACTTTTTAACAATAATAATAAATAATTATTGAAATTTTAAGTATACAAAAAATAACCAATTTATTTTTTAACAACAATAATAAATTAATATAAATATATTTTTCTATTATATGTTGTTTTTTCTTAACTTTATTCATGAGTACTATTCACATACTTGAGATATAGATACCTACTAGTTTTATGTAACAATAATAAGATCAAAGCATTGTATGTGTTTGTATCGAAACAACTAGAATTTAAATATTGCATAATCCTCATCTTCATTATTTTTAAACATTGTACTGATTAATCTATTGAGATTAGAATTTACTACTATAAATTTTTTTTTTTTTATATTTATGCTTTTAGGTTTTCTTCAACTTTTCACTTTAAAATCAGTAAAGTGGAAAGTGATTCAGGTGTTTTAAAATAAGAATATGTAGAAAAAACTAACCAATTTTACAGTGTGTTGTGTATTTTTATGACTAAAATACATGTAGCATATGTCCAATTGTCCATTGGTGTGTGTATTTAATTATTTAATACAAAATACTAAAAAAAAAATAATTAAGCTACACAATTTTGTAAACAAGCATAGTTCTCTAATGTCATTTTCTCAATAACAAAAAATTTTGCGAAACTTTGAAAATTACAGATTTAGCATGATTTTAAGATTGAAGACGAAAATCCTTCGTTATGCCTTCATTATGCATGGATTTCTGATTGAAAAATGGTAAGAATCTCCTTAAGATGTGTCCTTTAGAGAAAAATATTTTAATTAGAGGTGAGGCTCTAACTTTTTAGTAGAAATCTTAATTCGCTCAAAAAAAATAGATATATAAAAAGAGATGAGACCCTTATCACATAATGTAGAGAGATAAAGGAACTACAACTTCAATGTATAAAGATGATATATGCTACGTTTGCATGATCGGGTTGAAACAGTTGAGTTTGCGTTGAGTTGATTTTAATATGAAAATTTTTCACTCGACTAAAACTCAACCCTGTTCAATCCGATCATGGAAACTAAGCAATAGGTATATCATCTTCTTCAAAAATAACATTCACAATGTGCAATATATAATATTTAGAAATACGACTGCAGTGAATAACAGCTAAACAATTTAGAAATTTAAAAAAATGGCAGTTATCAGGCGCGAATCATCAGGGTACCTATTCAAAGCGATAATTGGCACCTAAATTTTTAATAATCTTTCAATATTTTTGTATTGAAATAAAAATTTTGTGCTTTTCATTCTAAAATTTTATAACGATTTTCTTTTTTTTATTACTTTGCCTTAATAAAGGCGCTAAACAATGAATTTTGTATCACAATTTCTTTCGACTGGGTTAAGTTTGAATAAATACTTCTATTTTTTCTCAATAAAATAGGAATGAACAGTAGTAATATAGATTATTTATACCTATTTGATAAAAGTAATAACAAATCTGATATATATTAAAAAAATAATAATACATATTGTGAATTCAATTTTAGTTAATAGATTGTCTTAAAACTTTTTTTAAGAAGTTGTCTGCAAAAACTTGGTAACAGATTGATATCGCTCTATTAAGAATGTCATATTTCTCGTGAAGATAATTTTCCCAGAACAAACTTGTAACTCTGCCTGAGGCAAATGACAAAAGAGTAAAAACTTTACATAATACATATTGTCGCATGAAATCCATCAGCAGCTGTCAAGATTTCATGCTATGGAAACACTTAAAATAAGTTATTTTAAAATAAACAAGAACTTATCTTTACATCTTGGAATCTACAGAAGTAATAGGTAATTTGAAAAAAATATCTAATTTAGATTATTGGAAACTTTTTTTATTTCAGTTTGTATCGAAAGGGTAATTTCTTTGAAGTCTCGGTTAATAAAATGAGAATTAGAAATTTTTAAAACAATTATGAAGTAGAAAGAAGTTTAATTTCAAAATTTTTGAAAACTGGTCTGGAACAAAAAATTTTGGACAACTCTTTAATTCGATAAATCCTATATTACATAATACGTCATACACACAATCATCATATAATAATATTACATTTCATTCGCGTTAATTCTCTTGAAATTTACTAAAACAAAAACATAGTAAAATATATCTGAACCTTTGCTTTTTGAACAAAAACATCCGCTTTAAATCTTATAAGTAAATATTGGAAAAAATTACATATGTGTATAACTATTAAAATAAATCAAACAATTAAAGTATAACGAATTTGATATTTCATAAGATTTTTTTTTTCTACTTTAAGTTCCAAGTAACTCTAATAAAAAACTGTAACGGACGTTACATCATTTCTAATAAAAGTTTATGCCTAGGTGATGAAGTAAAATAATATCTATTAATAATAATAGTAACAAGAGTTGTTTAGTAAGGTGAGTTTTTTGTGCGAGGTTTTTTTTTATTTTAATGATAGTATATTATTATAGTGATGTTTTTCTTTTAATTGAAATTAAATTTTTTTCTAAATTTTCTAATATTTATTATAAAAACTAATGAAAAGTTAATAAATATAATATTATTGATATAAATGTCATTGAAGAAAAAAAAATTCAATACCCTAATTTTTTGAACCAAATTCTTTAAAAATAAAAATTAAGAAATTAATATACAAATTGACTGCAGATTACATTACAGCTTACTTCAAGCTTTTCTAATTACAATATTTAGAGACGATTCTTCTGATAACACAAAATCGTTGTGTTTGGTTTGGAATTTATATTATATTAATTTTCCGAAAATTAAACTTTATTTATCACATTTAAAATTAATTTAAAATTTAATTTTAAAATTAGTTTAAAATTTCATATTAAATAAAAATTTATAAAATTTAACTAAACATGTATTAATAAAATTATTCACAACATAAATTTATTATTTATTTGTTCTTATAGATATGTGCAGGTAAGTAGGACACTTTTTTTTTTTTAATCAGAATATAATTCTAGTTTTTCATACTTCAATAAGTTTTTGAATATTTTTTTTTAAATCATGTAATTTTTAAATCGGTACTTTAATAATAATTTTCTGTCCTCATTCTTTACATAAAGTAAATACATATATTGATTATTATTTATTATTATTCTTTAATTCGTCTATAAACATAATATAGAATTTGTAACAAAACAAAAAAAAAATTAATGTTTACATTTTGATTTTTCTTTTAACCGTAAAAGTTAAGTTATATTTCAAAGTAAATGTAACCGCATGAACTGACATAATAAAACTAGAAACACAATATAACAACCATTGGTAACTTTCTAATACTTCTTATTGCCCAAAGCAATATTCCATAACGCACATATTGTTGCGCAAAATTTATACCAAAGAGTGGAAGTTTTCATTGGTGTGGGTGTGTAAGATTTTATTGAACTTACAAGTTTCTTTTTTTATTCTATATGTACATATATATGTATATACATATATATATATATTTTTTTTTATTATTTCTGATTATTATTTTTTTTTTGTTGTTAATAAAACTTAAATTAAAATAATTTAAAATAAGAGGTATTTGTGCAGTTAACACAAGTATACTGTCTTTAAAGAAATTTATGTATTGTGTTTGCTTTAAAAATTTAAAGTTTTTACTCTTCATTGAAAACCAAATATAATAATAATAATATATCTAAGTTGTTTCATTTTATACTGTTTTTAATATAGGATTTAATTAAATTTTATGAAAATTTCGAAATATTTAATTTCCTCTGTACACTGTAATAATACTAGAATGAAACATTTATTTTTTATCAACAGTTAATTGAAAATTAGACCTATTAAGGTTTCGTGAATTCAAATAAACAACTTCAGGCAGCATAAATTTTTGTCGATGTTCTTTTATTTTTGCTAGGTGTTTAAAAACATTTTCATGCGAATACTTAGCACTCGTTTGTTCGGTCGACAATGAAATTCTATTATTTATTAAAATACCATAATTGTCATAAATACCGAATTACATTTTATAATTTAAGGAAATTCAATTCTAATCTTAGAGAAATCTGGGCCGTTGAATTGCTTTAATATAGAGAAAAAGATACCATAATTAGTTCGATTTAAATACAACTTTATTGGGAACTGTTTATTGGGAACCCAAGGAAACGTTTCCCGGTATTCGTCACCGAAAAAAGAATTAACAGCACTATATTAGTTATTAGAATATCCGAAACAAAGTCTTGGTCATTACGAGAATATTATTATTTATGACCACATCTTTAAATACACATTACATCCAAATAAACTACAAATATTATATTGGAGAGTTGTTCAATAAAAAATACTCGAAACCAGAAGATAATTGATGTCCGCCAGAATGAAGCAGATGTGGAATGCACTCAATCACTTGTAACAAGAGAAAGAGTTGCAGGCGCAATAGAAAAACATAATTTTATTTTGTATTTTGCAAAAATATAAATAGCTTTCAGTTTGAAATAATTATATTCGAATTATAATTAGTCATTTATATACAGAACACGATGTCAAACTTGATTTAGTGTATTGAAGAAATAGAAAAGCAAAAGATAGTATTGATTTTCATTCAAAAAAATATATAACATGTATAGAATAAATTCAATATTTAATACTTAATTCAAAATTTAATATAATAAGACATACCGTGATAATTGTGATATTTCATCTGGTAAACATTCAATCAAGTTATCGGTTAGATCCAAAACCCTTAATTCTGTAATAGATAAGAGTGACGAAGGAAATGTTTTAAATTGATTTCCTGGTAAACGTAGTATCCGCAGTTGTGTGAATTGTGACAGGACTTGAAGTCCAATCTCTTGTAATTTATTTTGACCAGCCAATAATTCTTCCACATTCTCAAATGATTGTAATACAACTTCAGGTATTGTTTGTAATCCAGAATTTCCAATATCCAAACGTTTAGGGTCAGTTGTCTCTGAGCTGGCCTAAAAATAAAAAAATAAATAAATTTAAATTTAAATATTTATTAAATCTTTAACTAATGAACTGAACTCATTTGATAGCTTGTATTATAACATTAATCAAAATTTAACGTTATAGTAACTATATATCTGAAACTTCCCCATATTCTGTATCAAGATTAAGATTCTGATGTACTCAATGAACAAATTTATTTCATCACCTTATTATTAAATTAATCAATCTATACCATAAACTATTTTCTGTAACATTTCCATATTCTCGTCCACGATTAATTTTCTACGTTAGAACATATTTTCAGGTTTTTTATAAATAATAAACTCTAAGTTCCCCGAAAAATTAACTATTTGAGATAATCATTTAAAAACCTAATACATTAATTAATGAGCTAAATCCTAGAGTGAAATATTTATTAAACTTAAAAAAATAATTGACGATCGATAAAAACTATTATCTAATATTGAAATTACTATACTTTTTCTTACATAAATTGTTGGTATTCCATTTTGAAAACCATTCAATCCATTACTACTTAAATTAGCAGAAATATCAATATTCAATAACTCCTGATGGTTTTCTAGCGAGTCTAGCTCAAATGTGTCTGAAATTTCTGAAAAAGTAACCTTACTGCTTTTGGAGAAACTTCGAGCAAAGCTATCGTTATCTTCACAATTTATTAAATTAAAATCTGTTGGTTTGCTATTATTAATCATAATAACCATGATTATTGAATTTAATCATATTTTTAAATCTTTTTACCCATAGACTCAACGTTTTCAACAAAAAAAAGTTATAACTAATAATTTAAAAAAATTATAATTATCATTTTCATTTTAGAAATTAATTTTTCTTCATTATTATGTATATTATGAAATTCAATAATAAGACTTAACTTTGAAAATTAATTCAACTTGAATCTGGATAAAGAAAATTGTGTGGCAAATAAAAAATAAAATCAAATATGATTTGGGACTTAGTTTAGTAAGTTTAGATAGAAAATAATCTTTCCAATAATGCACTAAAAATATTAATGATCGATATTTTTTTTTGCAAAACCTTGACATGGAGACAGTTTGTTAGAGCCACCTTTCAGTCAGGATAATTTCTTTTATTTATCTACCAAATTATCTTGCAACTCTGCTTTGGTAAAAGTATATTAGGTAGTTTTTTTATATAAATATTTTATTTTTAACTTTTTTACTATTTTGTTATTCTTCTCACATACTAATTCACTGTTTTATTTATAACTTTTATTCTTATAATTATAATTATTTTATTATTACACGTTGAAATCAAATATCATGTTAACACTTTTATTTATATTTATATTTTAATTTAATATAGAGAGAATCTTTCAATGTTATTGTTGCTGGTTGCACTTTTATGGTCAATAAACTTCTGATATTGTACTTTATCAATTGGTATCCATATATTATTCAAAGGAATAAACTTCTGTTGAATGTTAAATGTTCATTGACCGATATAAGTATTCAAATTATTTATTGACTTTGAATTAAATTATTAATATATAATTTATGTTTTTAAATATGTATAATTATACATATCAATTTTTATATTTTTTTTAAAATTGTTTTTTTGTTTTGCGACTAATATATCTACTGTAGGAGGTATTATTAACTATCCTTCTTAATGTTATACTTTATACTAAGAAAATTTTATCATATTAGTATTTTCCTAAGTTTAAAAAATCTTGATTTTGATTTATTATTTCCTAACGGTAACTAATAATTTTTCACTACAAGCAAAAATATAAATTCCAGGGTCGGAACCATTAATAAGTTAGTTATATTGAAATTATTTAGGTTCAAGGGTAATAAAGTATTTATTATAATATAGAAAGTATGTATAAATATTCATAGTTGTCATTCATAGTATAATGAAAATATAAAATTTTCAATGAAAATGTTAAAAATGAAGTATTAGTATAAAAATCGTCTCTGCTTCTTTTGTTAATGCAAAAACAACATAAAGCTCAATTATTCGCTTCAGAGACGTCTTTTATTCGTAATTTTATTTTTTATTCATTTTTTTTTTTTCAAAAATTACATGATGTCAATTTTTTTTAATACCGTTCTCCTTAGTGTAAATTTAAACCTTACGCCGATTACTACACTTGATAGAATCGATTTGAAATAGTAAAAAATGATTATCAAAATCAAAATAAAATTTATTAAAAGAATATTGTTAGGTATACTGTGAAGAAAAATAAAAGTTAACGCCATTTGACAGGATATTGTAAATGATACCTCAAAATAGTCCCAAAATTAATAAATTTTATCAGTATCATATAATAATGTAAAATGGTGTTTGAAACCAAATAATAATGAACAGGTAACAATTTATGAATGATAGGTTTTCTTAGTTATTTTTAATATATTGGGTTGCTTCAAGAGCACATTTTGTTTCTTTTTTCATACTAAGGTAATACTTTAAAATACAAATGGAATATGAAACATCTTAGAACAATTAAACTACGGTATTACCCAAGACAGAATTTAGTTTGATATGAAGAATTTTCTGAATATCTTCTGAATATCTAGATATACATATCTTTTGTTTAAATGTTAAAATATAATATAACGATGCTCCTTATATACCTAATAAAATGAATTTTGGATATGTACATTAGATAAAAGATGGTAAAATCATATCTGGAAACAGAAAGCTTTGGTTCGGTAATCTTATACAAAATTTATGTTAATGCTTAACTATGCTCATATATGATAAACCTTCTATTTATTTATATTTACTCTACAAGTGCACTCTAAAAACATATTTATGATATCTGAGTAATATTTTAATTTTAGTCGAAAAATTCGATTGCTATACTAAGAAAAAATGAGGGCAACAAAATTGAACACAAGCTTTCGGTTTTCTGTAACAAAATAACCCCGACATTATTCTTAAAACAATTTTAAAATATCTATGCGGAAAATTTATAAAAATCTGAAAGATCTCAGCTGAAGAAATATAAGTTCATCTAATTTTCTATTTTGACAAGTAAAATATCCTGGTTATAATTTTCAAAACTTAGCCATAATAACTTGTTTAGGTATAGTATAATACATGTATGTTATGTACCTAATACCCTAATAATTGATAAAAAATATTTAAACTGTTACGCTTGAAAGATTTGTAAAAAGCAAAATAAAAATTTTACTTTCAAAATTTAAGTTATTCAGTCTACTACTATATTCTCCATTATACATTCATGTTTACGTAATTTGCCAAATATGTTTGATTGTGTTGTGTAGCAGGTACACATGTTTAAATGAAAACTCAACGCGAAATCTTATAATAAATAATAAATTATTGTTTTATTAAAAAAAAATTTTAACGAAAATATTTAATATAAAATTATCAGTTCGAACTAATTTATGATTGTCTTTAAACTGAGGAACCATTTATCTAAAATATTGATGTTGCATTCCAACTATTGTTACTACGGTACAAGAGTACTAGCATAGATTAAGAATACACCAAGATGGGAAGTTTCATACAACATTTTTTCAGTCTTTTTTGGTATTTTATTGTGAAGGTGTTAGTAAAACTAAATAAAATTCTTTTCATACATTGATAATTATCACGTATTTTATTTTGTTTTACTAACACATTGACTTAAAAATACCAAAAATAATGTTGTATGAAGCTTCCCATCTTGGTGTATTCTTAATCTATGGTACTAGCAAATCGATAACAAAAAGGTGTTGTCAAACTACTTTTTAATGTATCCGTTCATATGGTTATAGAAATATTTTTCATAAAAGTTTCTGAAACTCATATTATAAGAAAATCGTTTGTTATTTACAATAATAAATTAATGATTTTGAGCACAGCAGACTAACAAAAAATTACAGTTTTAGTCATAACTTTTATAGCTGGTTCTTATAGCTAATTTTTCACGAGTTTTTTTTCGATGTCTGCATTGTAATTTTAAAGAAAAATAGAAATAACTTTATCTAGTTGAAAATTCAGAGAGTTGAACCGATATTCGGTTTTGGTTTCGTTTCTTAAATTTTTTTGTGTTCCGGTTACGTTTCGGTTTAATGTTTTTTTTTCGTTCCAGTTACGGTTACGGTTTCGGTTACGGTTACACTATTATTTTTTTAATCTTCTAAAAACTAACAAAAATGCGGTAGGTTAACTTAATCTTTCGTGGAGGGATTCTTTGGGTTTTCGTATGATAAGTATACAAAATACAGGGGAAATGTGAAATAGTAATTTGTACCTTCAAAATTGCCCAAGCAAAGATTACTAATTTTAGGAAAAAATCCATTTTGTATAACTTACACATATGAAAACCCCGAAGAAAAACAAAATCATAGCGGCACAACAACTTTATATTTTAAATGAATTCAGATACATATTTACAAATATTACTTATAAAAAAAGAACGCAAAAAGGACTTGAAATACATTTATCAGGGACTTAATCTAAATTTAGTTAGGCTTATCACTACAACACTATACTATTTTCACTTTTCGGATTCTAAAATATTACAAAAATACGTTTAAGATTTTTCTTATGGATGTACAAAAATGTCTAAATGTAAGCACAATTTTTTCTTTTGTAAAAAACTAAAAGAACGAAAAATAAACCGAAATAAATTACGATCTGGTTCAGTTACGGTTTTTCGTTTTTACTTAATTTCGGTTCGGTTACGGTTACGGTTTGGCATGAAATTTCGGTTTTTTCCGGTTTTCGGTTTTCGGTTCAGTTCCGGTTCAAGTCTCTGGTTGAAATTAACATTTAAATAAGAATTTTTTCGTTACTCACCTCAAGTAACCAAGTGAACCATAAATCTCGTTCCCATGATTCCACAAAACCTAAAAATAAAATTTTTTCGTATCCTTTGGAATTAGAATTTACACTGCCGTTGCTACTGAAAATGCTCTTAGGGCTTCCGTCATTATCATATTCATAAGTGTCGTTTAAGATCTCAAAATTTTCCTCACATAATTTCTTCTCTCTCATATAGAAATTATTATTCCCAGCATACTGCATTTTCGGTACTACTCTCAAAATAAATCTTTTATAATTGGCAAAATCTTCTATAATTTTAGCTCCTGCTAAATTTACTTTTTCCGCAACTAAATATGAATTCTCAGGATATAAAAGCAAGTAATTCCCTACAATTGCTAAACAACGTTTTTTCCATTGAGGGAACACCAGTCCCTTAAGTATATCAATTTTCCCTGACTTACTGATACCCTTACAACATTTGACCTCTGCTGGCCCAATAAAAAATCTTATTAAATATTTCACATTTGGATCAATTTCCAATCTTGATCGCCTAAAAGCATCTGCATATCCTAATTTTTTTAGAAATTCTTCTTGAATTAAAAGAGGAAGATCGATTTTATTAAGACGCTGCAAATTGGAACCACCAATTTGATACCATATCATGAATTCATCTGGAAGACATAATTCAGAACAAATATCAATTGCTGTTGTTGAAAAATCACAATGTACCATACGACTAGGCTCTAAATTAACGGATTCATATCGATCTGGACCACAGAATATTCTTATCCATCCACTGTCGTCATCACAAAAATTTGTTTCTTTTATTGAATCAGGACGATTACTACAGTAAACTGATAGTTCGGTTTTTGATTTAGATTTATCATCATTAACTGTTTGTCGTTCATTAATTGATTTCGATGATTTACGATGATTTTGAGTTTTACGAACATTTCCCATATAACGTTGTCCATGGGTAAAATTTTGGCAAGCAACTCCAAGAACACCCATTATTAAAAATATAATATATAATACAGTCAATGATTGTGTACTTAATACCAGTTAACTGCTGTAATATATAATTACTATAATCAAATTAAAATAAATATTCATACAAAGTTCTTTTCTGTATAATATTGTTGTCCACAATATTGTTTTCAAATTAAAAAAAAAAAAAAAAATTAAAGAGCTGTCAAATTTTGATGTGTTTTTTCAAATTAATACGAGTTCTTATTGTAAGATAAATTTTAAATGTATATACAAACAAAAATCGGTTAAAAACCCATCATATGATTTTATTGAGAGCAATGTTTATAAAATATTTTTGTGACCAGAATAAATGATCTATTTTTATTGTTTTATTTTTTTTTTTTGTATGTATTTTTTTTTTACACATTTTTCTGAACAATTAATTTAACATATCTTTCAGTTCTTCTTAAAGACATAATATATAATTTGTATGCTTTTATAATTATTATTATTTTATTTCGTTTAACTCTTACAGCGTGAGTTCAATTTAGTTATTTTAAAATAAATAATAAATTTTCGTTAATCGAATTCAAATTGTTTAAAATTTATTTAGTTAGTGTTTTAAATTTAGGTATTATACATGTAATACATAAATATATAAATAGGATATAATAATGATACTAAAAGAAATACGAATATCGTTATAATCCTTCGAATACAATAACGTTCGCAGGAATGTTAACGAATTTTTTTTTTTTTAAACTTTGAATTTTAAAATTTTCTCAAATGATTAACACATAAAAAAAAAAAAAATATTTTTATGTTTAATTAAAATTAAAAGTAAAATTATTTTATTAAAATTAAATTATTAGCCGGCAATATAAAAATACTTAAAGACAAATTAATTTCTCTTTAAATAATCCGTAATCAATGGAATTAAAACTGAAACTAAATTCACTATCATCCATGCGAATCATGGCTGGAATTGACCACGAAGAATAATAAACATATGAAAATAGAAATGTATAAGGTTGTCTCAAAAAATCCGAAAAAAAAAACAAATTAAAATAAATTTTTTTTTTTAAATATGTAAATAAATTTATATATTTTGAATTAATTTACTTTGGATTTAGCAAATTTAAAAAACCTCACAGAGCACGATTCAGATCACTTGTCAACAAATAGATTATGTAAAGCTTTCCTTTTTCAGTAAAAAAAAACTATTTCTGTTTTTATGTTGTAATTTTTTATTTCATGAGTCCACAAAGTGCTAATTTGCACTTGTGTCGAATCAGGAATTTTCACAATTATTTTGGCTTCAATTAATCAATAATTAAACTAAGATTTATACATCTCTCTATAGGTATACCAGAACTCAAAGATTTTTTTTTTATTATTATAGCGAAATCTCAATGTGGAGATAGATGCGTTCTTCAATTTGAATATTATTAAATTATCTATGCCTTTAATGGTCTGAGAGAGATTATTATAGAGACCTCCTTTGGAAAATATTTCTTGTAATCCCACCTAAATAAAAATTGTTTTTAGTCTCGTTGGGTAATTATGAACTTTAGAATTTCTTCTAAGTTCGACTTTATTTTTATAATATTTTAGTTTCCAATGATTAAAAAAGAGCTTTTCATATTGAAAAATAATTATTAAACTTTTTTCGTCTGCATTCTTGTACATACTTTGAAAAGTATTTAATGCGAACAAGTCGAATGTTAGTTGCTACCATTTGTTCCACAAGACGAAAGTTATAAATAAATCTGCGAATAGCCGCTTGAACAAAACTATCAAAGTCTGCTATCCTTCAGCTTATTTTAAAAAATTTAAAGAATTGTTAAAAATCAAGCTTACTTTTTTCAAAATTAATAAACAACTTCCTTTTTTTTATTTTTTTTATTTTTATACCACTTTATTTCATTTTGTTTCACAAATTTTGGACACATTAAAATTGTAATAAGAAACAAAAGGCGTAAAAAAAATTTTTTTATTTCTTATTCTTCATTAGGTTTGACAATTAAAGAATCTAATACTAAAGTCCCTCAAAATTTAAAAAAAATTTAAAGCATCAAACTTAAAACCTTAAATTTTTTCCCCGTTTTCAATAAAAGTAAAAACAATATAATAATAATGTAATCTATTAATGCTTTATGAAATTATTACTTTAGTTGCATGTAATATAAATTATTTTTTATAAAATGCTTTATTTTTTTGTAGTTTTTTTATAAACCCCAATATAGTTTACACAAAAGAGTTTGTTAATAAAAAAATTTATGATGGGGAGCGATAGGTTCTGTTGATCATCATTGTATGTATATGTATTGGATAATAAGGTGTTTGTATGTAAATGAAGATCATTCACCACAAAACATTGCCCTTCGTTATTATTTTTACGAAATTTTGTTGTAATTAATGCATTTCGTAAAATTTTGAATTTTTTTTTTAATAGAGGGGTTATAATAAAAACAATACAGGTAAAATTTTCTATGGTTTGTGATTTTCTGAACATTTTCATTGCAATTGTTATACAACATCAAAAGTGTAAAAAAATTTATATTGCAATTAGAAGGGATATTTATCAGAGACTCTTCAAATAATTCTTATGGAGGGACTTTGTAATTATATTGTATATGAGTTGTTATACCAATACATAATGATGTCCCACCAAAGTGTATAAAATTACTTTAGGAATTACATTAACTTATTTGTATATAAAATTGTTAATAAAAAAACAAATATTTTATTTTTGTTTTTATTTTTAAGAAAAAATTATGAAACTACATAATACCACAATATTATTTTTCATAAAATACATTTTATATATAAATTATAATATATAATTAGTTTTGATTTCTGTAGTAAATATTTTTTCATATATACATATTGTTCTAATGATTTATGAATTTATGGATCATATCAATAGTTATTTTATTAGATTTTAAATAAGAGTTTTAAGATATTTATTAACTTTTCTAAAAACGAGAATTGGAGTAAGACTAACTTCATTGAAATCTCATAAAGGTTTCCTGTTTCCTACGATCGAAAATCCCGAACTGGAAAAACAAAATTACAACGACAAGCACAAAAGTCCCAACGGAGTGTATTCGAATAAAAAAAATGTTGATCGAAAAAATCCCGACAATAATATAGAAGTAAAAACGGGATATAATATCAGGTTATGTTGATGTGAGCAAAATGTCCCTGCATCCTGTTGAATTTATGATATGGACAAAATGTACTAAAATTAATACGTTCTTTTACATTATTTGAGTCAAAATGATCACTTATATAAAGTACTGTGAGAAATTTTAATAAATATTATGTTGAATAAACCAATTTAATACCAAAAAGATGTTTGCAATAGATTCTAAACTCCACAAATTAGCATAATTCATCATAAAAAAAAAATTCAAAACTGTATGTAAATAAAATACAAAATTTTTACTTAAAACTAAAAATGCATCATAAGATTTTATACTTATATTATAAGTAATTATAACGGTCAATGAATTTAAGTTTCTCCTATTTTCATTTATTTATATAAGATAAAAAAAAATTTTTTTGTAGATTTTTATATATAATGTACAATCAGTCATGAATTTTTCCTTGACAACTGCATGTTGCTCCGCACTTTTTATGACGAGTCATTCCTTCTGTAGTTTTTCCATCACACAACCATGAAGACCAAGTGCTATACAAATCAGCACAATTTGACCACAAGTCAACTTTATTACATGCATTCGTACATAATTTTCTATTTTCATGGCATGATTCAGAACAATCAGAACACCACTTGCCAGCTTTGTATGGAAACTGAAAACTGTCCTGATAATTCCCACTGGAAAAAAAATCAATTTAAACAATGTTTTTATAATAAATATCAAATTTAATAAAAACAAGACGAACTTAAATTAGTTTAAAACTTACCCTGGGCAATAATTACAAACATAGTTGAAAAAACTTTTTCCATGAGGTCCCATATTGCATTGTGCAATACCACAACCAACCTTATGAGTTGAGCCCCATACCATCTGAGTATAATGTCCAATTGTTTTCAAATTATTTTTTTCACCACCATAAGTAAAATTGGCCCTTTCTATGAACCAGCTTTTCATAACAAATAACCTTTAAAATAAAAATTATTGCTTTATTGTTGAGAATTATTAGAAAAATCATGTTCATGTAGGTATCTAATCATCTTACGATAATATTTAATTCTAGTTGCCTAAATATTGTAATACTGATTTTTCTTAGACTAATTTTTGTTTGAAAACTATCGGATTTATTTCGAGCTCCTCAAAGCAATGTATATATTAAATATTTCGTTCTTATATAAAATAAAAACTTACCACGGAACCTTATGAGTCGAAACAAAAATGTTCTGACCACAAGCTCCAAAATTGTTTTGCCATCTACCTTTTGGACTATCATGTGTTAAAAAAATGCAAGTTTCCGCCCAACGCTGCGCTGCTTTTGCTGCTCCTTTGTGCCAGTTCTAGAATAAAGTTTTAATCGCTTGAAATACTGTAACATCGAAACATATTAACTACTTATTTTATTTGAAATTCTTAATAATCAATTCATTTTTCAATGCCATAAATTTTTTTCATAAGATTGAGCAAGGCAATGCTTCCCTCAGTCCTTCCTTGACCTTTATCTTTTGAAAACAATCCCGTCAAACTACATTTACAAAATCTAACCAAAAAAGTATTTGAACATTAAATGTTTTCTTTTTTTATTTTTTACCGATTATTTCATGGTAAATCACTATCGTAAAACTCGATTTATTTCCAACATCCACCTTCTTGCTGTGCGATCAAAGATTTTTCTTATAAAACTTATAAAAAGTATTATAAAAAGTATTATTCACACAAAAAGCACAACATACATACATATATTTACCACGTTAAGCATGTTAGAAGCAGGTGGTGAAACTTTTGTTCTAAAATAATTGTGCAATACAATTAAACGCCTTTGAACTCTTTTGAGGCGAGTCGATAGCATTCTGTCAGGAACATCATCCCCATATAGACGTGGCCCTAAATAAAAAAATACTTGCTTTTAAAATTTTTAAAATCAACAATCATTTATTCAATCAAAAAAGTTACATACTTCTGTCCGTTCGCCAATTGACCGAAGGATCAATAATTGAAAACAAGATTATTAAAACAAGTTTAACACTTTTGGTTCGTAACTGAAAAAAGAAAAATTGTATTAAGATAAATTAATTGAATTGAACTAATAAGATGTAAGATGCTTTTTTCAAATTAAAATATACTTAATATACATTTTTACATTAGCATTAATAATTAACTCAATTACCATTATCTAATATAATAATCTAATCATAATTATATGTAGATTATTAAGAATCAATGCAAAGCCGAAAACGGCTGGGAGTTTGAATCTGGTAGTTGGCAAGAAGTCTCCGTACTAAAAGTGTTGCTTATGAAAACATAGAATTTTCGAAAACATCAAATAAATGTATAGATTCTTGAAGATATTATTTTACTTAAATAAATATTAACTTAAAAATTCATATTTCAGACCTTAAATCAATCAACAGTTTGCAAAGCCAAATTTTAATTGAAGCTTAAATTAATGTTGGAATTAATTTGATTGTCTAATTATATTTAAAATTAAATTTGAAAAAAAAAAATTTATTAAGATTTCTATATCTATAAAATATAAAATCAAAATTTTTAAAGAGATAATGACTACCGAAAAGTTAACTACTTTTCTGTTCAAAATTCAATTGGTTTTTTTTATTCAAAAATAATGTAACTTCTATAATAGGTACAAGATTTTAGCAGTTTGATACAGCGCTGCTACAGTTTCATCGCTTTACGTTGCTTTTTTTAGAATAGTATTTATATTTATTGACATTCAAAAGCAACTTATTACTAAACCAATGAAGTAAATTATTTACATCAATCTGTCAGAATTTTTTTTTAAACTAAAATAATAGAAGTATCCAAGACCTTTTTTTTAATAGTTGACATATTTTCAATTTTCGCATACATTTTAAATATTTGAGCTTTATAGGCATGAAAAACACAGATTATTAAATAATTAAGTCATACAACTAAAGCATAAATATAACATTATATTAGTGACTACACTTATTAGCTGTATATATTGTGTTGAACATCGTATCTTATCTTAAATAACGTTTTTGTTTACAATTTTTTGTAGCAGAAAGTCTAGCAACTTTTTCACAAAGATGTTGAAATTTTAAATAACATGCTAACACATAGTTTAAGTACTCTACAATTATGCTTGAATTATAAAAATTTAAGGAAAAAAAATAAAAACTTACCTTCATATTTCAAATTTTATTTTATAATTTTATTGAGAATTTATGCTTTGTATAATAATTATTTTTCTGAAGAAGTTTATTGATATCACAGCCAAATTCTACTTCCCGGATTTTATATTTATGTATTCTGAAACCAAAAAAAAAAAAACTCACTTTTCCACAGTATTTTTTTTTTAATTCTCAAATAAATAAATAGAAAATCTTTTGGGAAACTTTTGATTCATTCACCGCCAAGTAACAAACTAAAGATTGAGAATTTTTTTTATGTTAATCTTATCAAAATAGAGACACAATTATAGGAGATATTTCTACCTGAGATTGCGCATTTTATTATTTTTTAGCGGGGAAATAATGTGGCGTGCGCCAAATATTCATATACAAAAATTAGTATTAAAAATTAAACTATTTTGATATTGAGTACACGATGAGATTATTTACACAATAAAACGCATAAATTTAGGTTTGATTAAAATTAGAATTTTTTAAATATTTTTGCTAAAAGAATTCTTTTGTTTTTATTATTTAGACAGAAGGATTTTTCATCATTCATCAGATTTTCCATAAAAAAATTAATAAATATTTGATCAAAATCATGACTATTGCTTAATTTTTAAATTAATATTATTAAATTGGTATATAGCTCTTAGTTATTCCATCTCATTATTATGTCGTATGTTACCCTTTTAAAAAAATAACGTAATTAGTATAATTATTATACGGTTGAAAAAATATTGTAAACCTGGTTTCTAAATTTGGATTATTTAAATTTGGTTTTTTTTTTTTTGTTATTTACAATATTGTTCGTTATAATGAGTATCAATAAGTATATTGATAGCAATAACAATTTTTCAAATAATCAAATATTTCTAATACGTGGGAAATGCCTTTGAAGAATATGACTAACTTATTTTCATAGCTAAATATATTTACAATAGAACAGCAGCTACTTCAAACGATCGTCCTACTAAATCGTACCAAAATTGTCATTTTTCAAATCGAAATTTTTTAATTTCATTTCTTTTTCTTGTGAGGCGGGAACAGCATTTGAAAATGATATTTATCACAAGTGCGATTTTTTAACAACAAAATCTTAATCTTTTATTTAAATTAAAGTAGGTAATTAATTAGAAAACCAATGTCCAATTGATTCCGCCAAAATATTATGTTAATTTATGTATAGGTTAATACATTTTATTATTCGTGGTTGAGGCTTTTTACATATAGTATATTATAATTTAGTTGTTTAGATTTCGGAATTACGATATTTGGTAAGCTTGGAGCGTATTAGTAGCAGAAACATAGCTTGGCTGAAAAATTTGTTAATATCTGATGTGCTCATAAAAGTAATAAAAAACAAAGTCTATTTGACCAAATATTAAATTCTTATTTATGCTTAATTGCATTTATTTGAAAGTTTTGAAAAAAACTATATTTAAAAGTTAATAAAATCAAGTTCTCGTTTCATTCTTAATGTCAACAGCAATATTTTTTTCTCACTGTCATACTTTGCAGATCCTTTGTCAGGATCAATAGGTTGAACCAATGGAAGCTTTAAATGATAAATTGATGTTTTTAGTTCAATTTCATTTTCATTTACAGACAAGTCCATTTCTTTTATTCCAACTTTTTCTTCTGGTAAATTTATAGATATTATCATATCTTCACAACTTGTAGAACTTGCAGATCTATTGCCCATCTGTAACGATATAACGATTTTTTATAAACTTTATAAATTTATCTTTAAAATACAAATTATAATAAATTTTAATCAGCCTTAGGATAACCATAGGACAGCAGGAAATCACACAAGTCGATCTTATTGTATCGCCATTATCCTTAAACTCAAATAGTGCGTTAGATCTTTGAATATACAGCTTTCATATCATACATTATTATTTACGAAAAATAAACAGTTAAAATAAGTAATTCTGTTGCTCTAAGTCACTTGATATTAATCTAATAAATATTGGAACAAAAGTTAGTTTTGAATATAACCTGGAGGAACAAGTCTTCAGTTCCGATTGCTTGCTTATAAATAATATTATGGTCTGGACACTTTCTACCATCCAAAACATCTGAATCTTCTTTTTCTTGCTGCTCTAACCATTTTTCAATTTCATCTTTGTCATCATCAATAGGCAATGTCTTTTTTTCTTTTATTTTGACTGAATCATTTTTTGATTCATTTTTCGATTCTTTTTTAACACCTGGTTTATTAACAAAATTTCCTGGTCCTATAAAAAACGAAAAATGTGCTTTAAAATCATAACAACATATCATGATAATTAAAAACTTACCCAAGTTCTGAATACCAGAAGGTTTTTTGCAAGAATTATCATATCCAACGTCAGAATCTGAATCTGAATCATTTTCGTTAGGTGGACTTAACAAATTTTTTAAGTCTTGCATATAATTTGGATTTTCAAATATTGACATTGTTTTTTTCTTTAATATAATTCAGAATAAAAATTTTCTTCTTCTAAATTTCAAATTATTTACTTAATTTATTGATCAAGCAAATTTGATTATTTTTATATTTTCGAAATAAAAAACTATAACAACCATAAAAAAAGGGTGAATACTTATGTTTTCTTTATCAAATAGGTAGAAATAACACATAAGAACTGTGAAAATTCATATGGTAATAATACATTACGATAATAAACATATATTTTTCATTTAGTTTAGATACTTAAATATATGCATTGTATCTATATATTATTTATATATTTAAATGAAGTAGTCAAAAAGGAATATTTATACTCAAATAAAATTATAATTGAGTTTGATCACCATTGAATATAATGATAAGGAACAGTCAAAACTAACCCACATCTACATCTTCCAGAATTACCACCTACATAATTTTCTACTATAGGCACAGGTGCATTAGTTAGGATACAAAATGATTTTAATTAGAGTTAATCAATTAGTTTTATCTGATTTGTGTGTGTTGTCGACTCAAATGATCATGTAGCAAGCTAGAAGCTTTAACTAAGAAAAACTATAATTCGAAAGCAATATTAAAATGCATAATTTATTAAAATTAAAAGCATTTTTTATTAATTTCATGTATTTCTATATAAAGAAAGAAAATTATTTTACATTATTATAATTTAATTGAGTTTTTGTTTATCACAAACATTTATTAATTTTCTGAATTCGTTTTTATTATATTAATTTTTCAACTTATCGATATTTATTAGCATTACTTGTGTTTATATTATGTAGTGTACTTTATACATAAAAATAGTAAGCTTTAAAAAACATTTGCCATAAAGTATGTACATTATACAACTATTTCATTTTCAATGACTCCGTTTGTTGGTTCGTTGTCAATGCATTATAATTTTTCAATCTTGAATATTATTCCGGCGCCAAAAAAAGTTTTTTAGTACCTATTTAATTTAAATCTAATTTTGTTCTAAATAGTCATTTTATTATATAAGAGAAAATAAAATTTCTTGTAAACTAAGAATAAAATCAAAAATTTAAATTTAAAAAAAACACATACATAGTTATGTAAAAAAACTTTTTTAGTCATGTTTACGCTCAATCTTAATTAAGATTAATTTACTCATTAGTGTAACAAAACCGAATTCCAAAATATCAGTCATTCCAAAAATAAAATATTTTGTTTAATAATTTGCGGTTAATATTATCGATCTTTAATCCAATTTGATATGTAAAGACAATAGGCGAGTAATATGAAATACACAAACAAAATATAAATAATGTCTTCTTTTTTTTTTTAATTCTAATATCAAATATTATAATTTTCCACTATTTTCGCAGTATTATATTTTAAAGTATTATCAAAATTAACAATGATTTCTAAATAACAAAATAGCAAAAAATAAAAAATAAATATGGAAACCATTATAATAGTTCGTTTCATAAAAAAATAAGGCTTATTTTAATTAAAAATAAAATAAAATTAAGTAAAAAATAAAAGCAAAAGCAGAAATCAAGTAAATTAAAGTTCTAGAAATAAAAATTTTGCTCTAATTTTTAGTTAAACCTGTTCCCAATTGACCAGATTTGATACACTTGTACTGTGTTTCCAATGTATTTTTGAAATTTCTTACGGAAAATTCAATTGTTCCCAATGTATTTTTGACTACTTTCATGCGAAAAATAAATAGATTTTCAAATACTTTTAATTTGCAATCTCCATGGAGTTCCATTTGGATCTCCCACCGAAATGCTAGAAATTAATGTTAGAACTAAATTAAGGTTAAGAATTTTAAGTAGTATTGGATATATATAACAACAAACTCAATTTCGAAGTTGTATCTTTATCTGGAGACAATATTGGAATTGAGAAACGAGGAAGAAAGAATAAGAAACAGAGTAGGAGCTAGAATTCAGAAATTAATTAATCTAATTTGAAAGAAATCATTTTTCAAAGCTTCGCTGTAGGGTAGTACTATTATTATATCGAGAAATGTGAAGAAATATCAGCTTAAAAAAAACTGATAAAACAATATTTATAAATTAGTTAAATTTAGAAAATTATAATTTTGTAATTATAGATTCGTTCAAATACCGGACACAGACATTGAATTGTGATGGCATTACACAATAGATGTTAAAGAAAGAAAACATTAACAAATAAGTAGTGTTAAATAAGTTTATAAGAAATTTATAATTTTAAATATTTCAATTTTAAATAAAAAAATTTTAACCATCATCAAATCAATACTCAGTAGTTTTTAATATTAAATAACCGTATTTAAAACATGATAATGTTGACAGAAAATTTTTGAAAAAATTCTTGAATTAAATTAATTTAATATTGCAGAATTGATTAAAGGTTTAGTTACATCTCATATTACTCATATGGCACATCTTATAGATCAATATTATCGTTACCAGTTAAATGTAGTTTCTGATAACTTTTTTTAAAAATAGAATTGGACGACCGAGGATAAGACAGGCAAACTGGGCAAACTAAAAAAAAAAACAATAGTTCAAGGGGAAAATGGACATTTTGGAAATATTTCTTGTTTCTTATTTTATTATAGTACATTATATCTAAAAAAAATATAATATACCTAATATAAAATATCTGAATCAAATGATGGTATTATACCAATAAAATTATATTTAAAATTTATTCAACATATTAGTTTATCCTTGGCTAAAAAAAAACAATAATTAGTAACAGCCAATTACTATCTTCATAGTTGTAGACAATGTGTTTAATTTGTGGTAATACCTAGATTTAAGAAAAAGTATTTTTGATGCTTCTATTAAATTTTTTTTTTTAGTTTGGAGACTGTCCTTAACTTAAAGCGTACTATACTTAACTTTATGTAGGAATAAAAATATTGATTATTACTTATATTCACAATATAAACATTATATAATTTTATTTTTTTTTTTTTCTTAAAATTTAACATGTATTCTTTTATGAATTAAAAAAAAAAGAAGTAAAAGAACAATTTTAATAAATTTTTCGCATTTAATTTTTATACTTATAATATTATTTACGAAATGAGTACATATGTATTGTATTTGTATAATATATTATTATGTATATATGAATGTATTATATATTTTATAAATCCATGATTTTATAATTATCTTTCCTTTTTTTTTTTACATGGTTGTACATAATTTTAGACATCAATGAAAAATTATAGAAATAGTTCCAGGAAACTTGTCTATATAAACACATTGTATCTTAAGATCAGTTGATGAAGGATCCTTTATATTATCAATATTATTCGTCACAGAGATGTTGATCTCATAAGTGTTATTTTAATAGTGGCTTTAAGACATCACTTTTCGGCCATTTAAGATTAAAATGGATTTTAAACTTGAAAATATTTCGAAATTATAACAATCATTAATCAATCATCATTAAAAGTGTTTTGATATTTATGTTTGTCATAACAATTTAAAATATTTAAGATTTTTAAGGCGGTTTTGCATCAAAACTAAAAAACCTAACGTCCATTGATTAGAACCAATTTTCGATGAATTGAAAATGAGTTCCGTACTTAATTGTCGATCAAAAATGAAAATGTTTTATTTTTTGTCCGTCTATCCGTCCCGCATTAAAATGATTAATGGTACAATATGCGAAATCTCGTATCTATGCCAAAATATAACAATCTTGTTTACTTTTATTCAACCTAAACTATGATATTCTCATATTAATGTAAATTTGACATGAAACTTTTACTTTGACCTCTTTACATGTTTAAACGGACCTCAATAATATGGTCAGTGATCAAGTGCTCCAAAAGAGGAATATGAGTATATTGGAAGAACCTAAAAAAAATTACCAAGCGTTCCTGTTCACTGTAGGTTGAAAGCGAATTTCGTTGCAAAATTGGTACATCGATATAGACCGGTTGTAAAAATATTAAGAAACAAATAACCGTAAAGAATTTTAAATCGCAATCTTAGAAACGTTACAGTTTACCATGTAAAATGTTTTCATATATTTTTGTTCAATTTACTGGAAAATATTTTACATAATTTAATATTTATTAATTAAAAAGAGCAATTATATAGGCATCATTTCCAAATAAATTTAGAGATCTTCCGGAAAAAAATTTGTTTTTTAGTTCAAATTTGAATCAAAGTATATAATCATCAAAATAGGAATATGATAACGAAAAAGAATGTGGTACTTTTTTTTTTATTTGTCTTATTGAAGAAACTTGAACTTAACTACTTAATGGAATAATTCCATTTCAACAAAATTTAGTCATTTATGCAATAATAACATACCATTCAATAAAAACTGTTAACATTGCAAAGGAAGAATTTTAAATTTAGTAATTTAGTAACAACATCAACCGTTGATTTTTATCATCATGGCACTATCGCATCCAGTTCCGATATTTTAGTATTAATATATTTCGAAAATTATTGCGCATCGCCTGTCTATATTTGTTACTTTTTTAAATATAATACTTATTTAATTTATCTTTTTTTTTTTTTTTTGCAATTACTATTATAATTAATATTTTCATTAATTTCAAATTTCAAAATTTATGAATTGAAAGATATATTACTGCCCTTCACGTAAAACGCCAATCTTTGAAAAGGAAGAGTGCTAGATATTGGTGAATATTAATTAATTGTTATTGTTTCTAATACCATGTTAATTACTTTGGTATTAATAAACCGCATCACATTTTAATAGCAATGAGTTGTTACAACTTTTTACGAAAACTGTGAAACAATATATATACATGAAAAAAAAACTTATTATCCTACTGGCCTGAAATTTAAATAAAATAATAGATTCCATTTTGCAATTTCGATTATTTACATTATAAGTACTTGATATAAACACACAAATTGGTGTTAGCCCAGAATTTCCGTAATACTGAAAATAAAAATGTTCTATTAAAAAGAAAAGTAAAATAAAAAATTTTTAATAGATAATAAATAATAAATTTATAAAAATATTTTTTACAGAGAGCCATTGATAGAGAACATTTTACACGATTTCACTGAATAATAATGATTTACTTCGGAATTTGAAAAATCAAATAAAATTCTAAGTTTAACATTAAATAAAAATTATTTTTATTTATTATTATTAAAATAGTTACTCGATTATTTATTGAATATATATAGAAATTTGCTTAAATTAATGAAAATATATTGGAAAAAATGTTGTTTAAGAATAAAAAAAAAGTCAATAATAGATTATTTAAAAGTTTTTTATTGATAAAAATAAAATATCTTCAAATTAAATTACGTAATTTATCTCTTAATTAAAAGAACAAAATATGAATCAATAACATGAATAATAAATATATTACAAGAATTTGTGTTTTTTTTTTTTTTATTTTATTTATTTATTTCTTTTTTTTTTCAAGAAGAATAAGTAGTATTGAACATTATTCCTGATCAACTAACTAATTAATTTACATAATCAGGGCGCATAATGAATGCATTAACATGTAATTATTGAATATAATTATTCTTTTACATGCTGTAAATAGTAGCATAAAATTAATGTAAATCATATATGTAAACACAAGTTAAGAATTTAAAAAATAAGAATTTAATTTAGGAGCCAATATTTAATAAATTTTGACTATTTTCTTATGTTTGCTAAGATTTTAAATATCGTTAAAAAAAATTGTTTTTATGGTAAAAAAAATATTATATTCAAATGAAAAACAGATAATCTTATGTTAACCGAAATTAACTTTTCGAAACTGAGTATTTATTGATTCCTTATTTATGGGGTGATGTTTTGAGTTCCTATACAATTAATTATAAGTTAAAAAAAAAAAAGACATTTTACATAAAAACGTATATCGAATATAAATTTCTATACTAAGTAATCTAAAAATCATTTGACACCACCTGACGGCAAAATGTTTGGATTCTCTAGCCAGAAACCCAGTCATTATCTGTCGAATCAAATTGATATTCTTTGTGGTTACACCTAATTTTTTTAACAAAAAAGAAAGAGCTATTTATAATTTTTTTTTACTTTCGTAAATTTTTTTTTTATTTTCTTCATAATCGTAACTATTTTATTTTAATTTATATTACATGCTTGCCGATGATTTTTTTTTGTTTGGAAAAGGATAAAATAGTTTTGTCAAGTATTCCATATTTTTGAATTATTTTCTTTTCGAAATTGATTTTTGATGAAATAAGAACAAAATTACGTTTAAAAAAGAAATTTATGATAAAATAAAATTAAAAAAAATTTGATATAATAATAATAATAACAATTTCATTATGCAATCGAAATCAAATTCATATTTGAACAAAATTATTAAACAGATTACGTTCAAGATATTTCATTAAAATGAAGTGATATAATTTTGACCCATTTGACGGAATTCTTAAAATATCAAAGTTAAAGCAAAAAATAATAGTCCTTGCATGTAATCAGAAAATTTTTAATTGAAACAAAATGTATTTAATAAAGGAATTTGTTTTAAAAAATACCATTTGAATTAAATATTCAGTTATAAAGTACAAAAGATAAAATTCTTCTAAATATACGGTGGAAAACTGTTCACAAAAACTGAATTTAACGAATTTGTATTCAATATAAATAGGTATATAATGTCGGTAATTAAATTTGATTATTTCACATTGCAATAAGTTGAATTTAGATGTATTAAACTCGGGGGTAATTTTTTGATAACCTAATTTAAAAGTTAATTTTTTTAATGATTACAAATATTATATTTTTTTAAAGTAAATTTAAAAGGAGAAAAAATCAAAAAATAATGAGAATGAGTTTGTTAGTACCAGAACACTACAGTACGCGTTCATTATGCATGACGAATTTTGTTTTTAAAAATATTATGGTTTCAAGTTCTATATTGAAAAGAAATGTAAGAAAGTTATTTTTTTTTATTTTCCAATTTTTCAAAAAATATCAAATTGGTTTTAATCATGATTAATGAAAATGAAACCTTCAATAAAAATTATTATTACATCTACTAATAGCTCGATTTCTTTAAAATGTGTAATAATTAAATTTAATTATTGTCAGAATACAGAAAATTTAAATAAAAATTCAATAAATTCAATCGTCATGAATTGTTTTGTTTTTGATGGGATGCGTTTCGCCAAACGTGCAGTTTTTATATTAAATAAATTTGTAGAAACAGAACTAATTCTAAGTAGCTCAAATTTTTTAATGTTATCTAATTTCTTTATCTGGCAGAACTTAAAAAAATAGTTCAACTTCTTCTAAACTAATTCATATATTTAAAAAATATGTTCAATTATATATATAAAGTTCTTTACTATTAAGATCTAAATTTATAAAAAAAAGAGCCACAACTACTTATTTATTTAGTTATTAATTACTTTTAAGAAATATTTAAATAAACTAAAAAAATTATGTAATTTTTTTTTTTAATTTTTGTATTTTTCCAATCCAAACCTCTTCTTATAAAACAAATTCGAACTTAGAGGGCCTTATGTCAATTTTAAGAATATAACTTATTATTACTTATCATAGGAAACACTTTGAAATTATGGAAAATTATATTTCCAAATAAAAGGAAAATCTAAAAAATAATATAAAATTTGTTTTGAACCAGGTTGAATTTATTAGCCGCAATTAATCGGTACTACTGATAAATTTTTATTTTCATACTGAAAACCTGGGCTAAAATTTACATAATATGTACATTTATAGAAATTCGGTTATACACAAATTCAAAAATTTTGAAGCGCTATAATTATTATATATTTTAGGTTCAATGCCGTTATATGTATACAATATAATATTGAGAAAAAAAATAGCGATCGCAAACAAGGTTTTAGGTTTCTTTCGATTGTAGGGTCGATACAATTGCGATTTGCGACTAAAGTGATTTTTTGATATGTTAAATATTATAGACCTGGTTCCAGGGTGAGTGAGCTCAATTTTTTTTTGCTGAAATTGGCCTTTAAAAAAATTGTGAATATTTGTTGAGATTGTGAAGGAACAGATAACAAAAAAATTAAATGCACAAATAAAGCTAAAACATCACTCTCCAGAGCTGATGATTTGGAATTTTAAATTTGTATAATTTTCTAATTTCAATAATTTAATTTAATTATAAAAATTTGTTAATTTGAGTGTCCGCAAAGAAATTAAATTTAAATAATAGTTTTGTAAAATTCCACTATAGGTTTTTTAAATACCAATCTTAGTCGCATTTTTCACGGTCTTTAATTTTCTGTAAAATAAAACAAAAAAACTGCAAAAATAAAAAACAGAATAATATTTTTCATTTTCGGTTCCAGGGCTCTTAAGAAACCTAACAAAAGGATTAACTTCTTTTGAAGTACATATTAGGTATTTGAATTTAAAACCAGATAACATATCAAATTAATACAACTTTATTATTTGTCAACCGGAATTACAATTAAAAATAAGGTTCATAGTCGTTAAAATAACGTAAAGAATTAATTATTTATTTCTTATTATAACTGTTTAAGCTATCTGAATTACGATTTTTTTTTTTTTTTTTAAATAAAATTGATTACTGGAATACAAACCGAGAAGGTAAGAATTTAATTATTATATTTTTATTTTTCTAAATATTTTATTTTACGTCACTTTTATAAGTTATGTATAATATTTATTTTTATGCCTATATTATAATTTTCAACACATGAATTAAAAATTATTTCAAATCAAACAGCTTTCTAGTTAAAATTTTGAAGTAAGGTTTTTTTTCTTAATCGAATTTCATATCAAAAAAATTAAGTGGCAGATTTGAAAATACAGTAACAAAAAAGTTAAGTTAGAAATAATTCACCTAGATAATTAAATTTTTGATTGGCCACAAACGGAATATACATTTCTACTATTACATAATGAAATAAATTAAAAAAAAAATAAATAATGAAATAGAATTCATAAGTTTGCAACCTAAAAACCTTTTTCTTTCACTAATCGCGTAGATTGCGTTAATTAAAAAAGAATAAAGTGCTCAACAGACAGCATGTACAAGTACATCATATTTATCGAAAATATCATCTACATGAAAATTAAAAGCGATTCTCAAGAGCTAGAGTCACACTCACATATTAAATGGCCAAATGCCAAGCCATTAATGTTTTTTAAGAGTATTTCATATCAAAAACTTGTTTTACGTACAAAAAAAATGACATATAGTCTCAAATAAATCACAAAAATCCTCTAGTCTTAAGACAAGGACTGTATCGTAATAAGAGCAAAATCTATAAAAAATGCCCCTTCTTTAAACTAAAATAACTCTCGTAGTTACATTTATATTTACTAGTCTTTGTCTAAAATTTAAATGTTAATCACTTTGACAACGATGAATTTGATGAATTCGCTGATAAATTTTCAATATTTTGTTGATCCTGTTTATTAGTTTGTTGCCCTAAACTTAAATTACTAGTATTACTATTACTACCACTTGAATTACTAATATTACTACTATTTTGACTTGTATTGCTACCAGCAATTCCACTACTCGTTGTGGATATTAATTGTTGAGTTGTATAATCTAATTTATAAATGGCACCACGAGTCACGTCCTCCATTGAGGCTTCATGACATTCGCGTCCAGTGTGAGATTGTGAGCCACAATTGAAACAAGACACTAATTTGCTACCAACGACTGTTGTATACGGCGATGCAGCCATCATGGCTGATGGAGAGGGTATCTGCTGTATAGGAAGCGGCTGAACAATTCCAGGCGTCGCAGCTGCAGGTTGCATTGACGGAGAAGAGCGCAATGATATTGTTTGTGTTTGTTGTGGTGCAGCTGGTGGCGGAGCTTGTAAAAATGTCAATCCTGCAGGTAAATGCGGTGGATAAGGATATAAAATATCACCATTTGGTTGTATTTGAAATCCTGCTGGCGGTCTAAAAGGTATACTATTACCACTTGTTGCGGGATTTATTAGTTGAGGAGGAGGTGGTCGTTGTTGCTGTTGTTGTTGAGACTGCTGTTGGTAAGTGGGATAACTTGCTGTAGAGAATTGTGATGGCGATGATATGACAATAGCATTACCTATTAAAAAATAGCTTGTATTAGATTAAAAATTTAAAAGAAAAATAGAATACAATATACATAGAGGTTCAGGAAAAGAAAAAAAAAAAATATTTTCATTGTTCGGAAATTTTTTACAGAAACTTTACCTAATAAATTATTATTACTATTAGTATTATCCAGAGTACCCGCAAATGGTGTCATTACTTTGATATTATTAGTCGTTATTGAACTGGTTGTTGTATTATTATTAATAGTCGTTGCTTGAACTAATTGTCCACTCAATAATAATTCATTGCTCAATAATTGTTGGAATTGATGTGGGCTTGTGGCCTGAGGAGGCGCATATAAAATTGCACCTCCAGTACCTGTATTCCCGCTACCTATTAATTTTTCTTGCCTACCATTGAGACGAGTTCTGTAACTATTTGGTTGTTGTTCATGACGAGTTGTTGGAGTATCCGGAGGTGAAATATCACCAGTTGAACCAATTGAACTACCAGAATCACTATTACCACCAGTGTTTTTTATTATTGCTGATGTACGACTGCTGGTAGTACTACCACCCCCTACTGACGAAGTAGAGCTTGTCATATTGTCAATCACTGGATTATTATGAACATCAATTAAACTCATATTCTGGAGAGTATATGTTATACCGGCATTGACACTTTGAAAATTTGGTGGCAATGATTGTGGACCACTTCCTCCGGGTAAAAACCCTTGAATTTGCTGTTGGTGTTGATGATGCTGTTGTTGTTTTGAAAGTCGGGGCATCGTGTGAGGACCTGGGCGGGTATAACCATTACGAGTTAATTGAGTAATTGTTCCATCTGGATTTAAAAGCACCTAAAAAATTTAAAACATCATTAAATAATGAGAAAAAAACAAATTTTATTTTGAGTTATAATGAATTTACCAAAACCATTACGAAATTTTGTTTTCTCATTAAATTTTGTTACAAAAAAGATAAAAACAAAAGTAAAAATATCAAAAAAAATTCAAAGAATTAAGTGTCAGTGACAAAAATAAAAAATGAAGCCTAGGTATATAATTTGTTATGAATCAAAAATGTTTTACTTATAATCTTTTATACTTTCTTTAGCACGCCAACGCATAGAACCAATTTTCGCCAACCAGAAGCTAAGTGAAACAATCATTTTTGTTATTGATCAACCCCAAGGTAAATATAAGATTGGATAATGTTTTATTGTTGTGATGATGAAAGTAAGAGGACTCACTAGTAATATTTATTTTCAATCAAATTACTTAGGTTTTAATCTCAGCTTTCGAAGAATTTTTTTAAAGATCTAAATTCAAAATTTTATATACATATTGTTCACAATTATTTTTTCTTCAAATCAAACATACTATAATTATAGTAAACAGAGGATTATACATTATTGTCTTTTTTTAACAAACCATAAGTATAACACTTTCAATTCAAATATATTTCGTTTTGAATATATTTTTATTTATATTTCTCTGCAATAATAAGAGAAAATTCCATGTAACGTGAATCTCTTAAACATAAAACCTAAAAATGTGCGTTGAGCATAAAATTTTAATTTGTTTAAAAAAAAAAATGTGAAAATAAGAAATTAAGATTCTTTAAATTACAATCAAAAAATTCAAAAAAAAAAAATTAAAATCAATAATAATGCTTCATGTTTCATAAACTATTAACGCAATTATGAAAACATAAAGAAAAACACAAAAAAAAATGTTTATCGTTAATACGCTTCAAGATTGAATTAATTACAAAAATATAATAATAGTCTTTTCATTGGAGAAATCAATATTGAGCATACTTCTCCTAATTTCATTTATTTGCCTTCTTAAGTCCTTCAAAGCCAATTTTCTTCTACCAATCTAAATTAATTTAAAATTTATTACAATGTGAAGCATTATGAATTAGATTGATGATGAATTGAATTGAACGCAAAAGATTATAGTTAAGAAGAAAAAAAATTAGTTAGAACCTTCAGGATTTCAGCACGTAAAATGATTTTATTAAATTTTTTTAATTGTTACAATCTTGAAGCAAACAAATGATATTTTTTTTTCTTGTATTAAATAAATTCAACAACCAGGAATAAATTTCAAAATTAAAAAAAATTTCATGAAATTATGATTTCACTACGAAGTGATACGTTTTATCATTTTATCGAATAATGCCAGTATTCGATTTTACACAACTGAGAAGTAAATGTGTTTTAAGAATCTTCAAAAACAGTAATTTTTATAAATCCATCCTTAATTCCTTAAAAATTGTATTATACAAAAAATGTAAATTATATATTTATTAATTAAGTTCAGATCAAACTCGTTGTAATTTTTTTTTTAATGAAATTATATATTACAGGGAAAAAAATATTTTGAAACAATGATCCGTATCACTTCAGTGTGAAATTCATAATATCTTTTTAAATAAAATAGTTCGTTAAGAATAACTTTTAAAATTATATAAAAAAAAAATTGAAAAAGAAAATATTGTTTTCAAATGGAACAATATTACTTGCAGTTATGTAAAATAAAAATATAAACAAAAACTAAAAATTGAAATTATTTCTAAACTTATACAATTTATTTCAAAAACATCTTTTTTCATATTTACAATTATGGAAAAAAATTTATTTAACTACATAAAACAATGATTTTTTTTTTTATTTACAATTTTTACTTAATAAATCTTAAAAGTTTAAAAAAATTTGTCGTCACGATAAAAATTTATTAACATGCAAACTTAACAAATTTTTTCTAAAAAAAAAAAAAATCTAGACTTAGTCCTATTTTTAATGAATATTTTTTTTAAAATAATAAATTAAAATGTTTTCGATAGAAAAACATTATGTATTCTTAAAATGACAATATGTCATTTTATTGTTCAGAATATAAATTTTATGCTAAATTATATAATGATTCGTCGCGATAAACAATTTAGTGTTTATCATTTTTGTACAATTACTAAATTCTAATTTTAATGTTAACTGATTATTATCAAGGATTTTTTAACTATGCATGAATGTATTTACAATTTTCTCTAGTTAATAAATGTCCCTCAAAATTAATCATAATAGACTGGAAAAATTAAATTTTGTTCTTATCGGGAAAACTCAAGTTATCTGAAATAATTTGCTAGAATCAATCACCAAACAGATGTTCGGTCCTTAAACTTAAAGAAATTGAAAACAATGAATTAAATTACTCAAAAATTCCATTCAAGAGCTATTAAAATAAGAAATTCAACATTAAAAAGGATTGAAATATTATAATTTTAAAATAATATGTACTATTGTACATTTAAATTATCTGTTCGAAATAATTCGAAATTGTTCAAAGTTTGTTACTAAAATATATTTTTGGGTAATTAAAACCTGGGTTTGTGATTGATCAATATCGAATAAGAAGTTACAAAGGCACAGTTAATCTGAAAACAAAACACGAACCAAATAATCCAAAAAATATGAGTCTTTTAAAACGAAGAAATTTATGAAACTGGCTGGGACTTTTATTACTTAATTAAGAGTTCTTTAACTGAACCAGCTTTTCATATATAATTTTTTTTTGATATTGTGAAGAAATATTTTTAAAATTAATAAAAAGCTTTTGCGGAATATTCAGTTTTCAATTATTTTTTTATTATCCTCAAATTGTGGGGGAAAAAAATTGTTTTCAAACTTCAGATCCCTAACTTGTACCATAAATGAAGTTAATGTTTATGAATTAAATAAAAAATCTAGTTTTAATATACATTTTTGATTTTCAGAAAAAAATAATAGCATTCATTTTTTTATTTTTTAGTTAGAAGCATAAATTAATGCTGAAAATTAATTCAAAATTAGTAAAATTTAGACATTTTCAAACAATGCATATTAAAAAATTTCTAAAATTTCTGCCATAAACGTAGTAAGTAAGAATTGTTTTCAAGAAAACTTTACAAAATTGTTCAGCAACTTTTCCAAGTAATTTTTGTACTTTTTTGGTACTTATTTGCTTAAAATAAGTTAAAATAATTAATTTATAATGAATTTATGTTCTGATCAACTCCAAAAATTATTATTAACAAATGGAACACAATATTCAATGAACTACAAAAAATTATTAATAAGAGTGAAAAATTAATATTTCAAGTTGAAAAAATTGATAAAAAAAAGATGTTGGCAACTTCCTTAAATACAACACCGAATCAAAAATTACCAAGATGTAAGTATATTGAATTTGATATGATTTTAATATATAGCCTACAAAATTAATTTTAGAAGGAATAATGAATTTTATAATAAAAGCAATTAAAGAATAAAAGAACAAAAGCTGCTATAAAGCATGCAAACTACTTTCAGAAGAAATATTATGCAAATTACTAGAAGATGACTTATTTTCATCTTTAAAATTTGTACTGTTACTATTATTACTATTAATTGTGCTAATTGTTAAATTTGTTGTCGAATTAGAGATATCTATCTCTATAGACGCTGCATTTTTACTCACATCATCTATATTTTTCATATTTTGTGGTATTATCAGTTCATTATTCGCAATCAAACTTATTATATGCTGTGGATTTTGCTGAATTGAATTTTGCTGCTGCGGTGGTGGTGTAGTTTCATTCGATGGACGGCGACTATTTCGTAACGTAACACGTTGCTGATTTCTTAAAGACTGTTGTTGTTGTATTAGATTTGTTGAAATATTTGAACGATTCGGACTAGTTGTTCGACTATGAGATGGCGATGATGTCTGGCTTAGCATTGGTGACGAAGATTGTGGTGGATGCTGTGATTGAGATTGTTGCTGATCAGAACCTGATAATGAAGGTGGAGGAACTGTTGTTGGATAAGTGTTTGCTGGACGCAATGCCCAAGGTATATTTGGGAGGCCTCCCACAGCTGCTGCAGCAGCAAACTCAACTGGAATATTTGCTGGAAACATATGATGCACACCATCTACAGTAATTTGTTGGGGTAAAGTGCCATCACCTGACGGCAAGATCTTAAAAAAAAAATTCGTTCATAAAAAAGGATTTATAAGCAAAATCCGTGTGTGTTATAAAATTAATTATAAATTATTAGCTTTGTCTATAAAAAATTATATTCAAAATAATATCTCGTTCGCATTCTAGTGAACTCTAAAGTTTCCTTGGTGATATTTAATTATAAATGCTCTCTCCATTCACACAACACAAAACACACAAAGAAGTAAATTTTAAGTACAGAATTTAACAAAGAAACAAAAAAACTAAAGATAAAAATCAACAAAAATTAAAGTATTTTTTCAATCGTACCAAATTTTTTTTAATAATTTGAATTACTAGCATCTTAAAACCCGAAATTATTGCATTCTAGATTTTAAGAAATGTACTTTTATTTAATTATATTATAAATGGGTTGAAAAATTTGTTAATATGTAATTGATTCAAATTGTTATAACTTGATAATTATATGTACGATAGTTAATAAATTACAAGCATTTTAGTGTGCGACGGACAAAAAGAGAAAAAATAAAATATCATAATAAAAATCACTGACTAACCCAAACGGATTCAGTAGAAAGAATAAATTAGTGTTATACCTGTGGAAAAGTTATTGGTAAGCCACCTTGTGAAATAACTTGAATGCCTGCATGCAATGGATGATGTTGCGGCAACGAATTAGACATATTCAAAGGATTATTTTGTTGGAAATTTTGTTGCTGTGGACTCATTAAATTTTGTTGTTGCTGCGATTGTTGTCCATTAATCAATTTATTTTCTTGAATTTTTAAAAAAATATCACCACATTTTAAACGTTGATCAAATGAAAATACCGGATGATTTGTTGCCATTGAATAAACCAATAATAATTCACGTAATGTATCCGTATCTGTCATTTTTAAGAAATCTCGATCACCCCATCCGTCTAATGTTTTGAATAATTCATTCACACAAGTTCGATTACATGCACGTATTAATGCTAAATACAATGCCATTTTACGACGAATTTTCTTATCAGTCGGTTCACCGGTTTGACATAAGGCTATCTCACTAGCCAATTCCTGAGCATTATTAACACGTAACTCAACCCCTCGCAATTCTTGTGAGTCACGCCGACCCAGTTCTTCAAGACACGTACCTAAAAAACGTAATTCAAACGGCAAACACATATTTAAAAGAGCACACATAATATCAATTCGTTTGTAGCTCTCTAAGTCCTTAAACCACGAGCATATTTCCTCTTTACAAATCATTTTATTATCATTTAAATTAAAATTTTCATAAATTTATTCAGTTTTCTTTAGAAGAACTTGATTTTTTCCTTCAATTTGATATAACAAATTTAAAATGAACTCTAAAAGGCTAGTTGTTCTTGTATGTTTTTTCTTCTTCTTCTGATAAAATTGTAATCTTACTATAAAATAGAAACATTGACGATTTCAAAGCAATGATATTGTTCTCGATATTACAAACATTTATAAGGAAAATACATCAAATAAGTCTGAAAATAAAATATAAACAAAATATAAATAAAATGGTAAAAAACGTTGGAATAGGAATAAAAAAGGCTTAAATGGGTGATTATTACTTAACTATGTAGTTTCTTAACGAGATCAAATAAGTAAGAAAATAAAAATATATTTATCTATTTATTGAAACAGTTTTCAGCAGAACGAAACATTTTTTTAATTGGATAATTTTTTGAACATAGTAAAACGACTAATTTACTTTTAATTTCATAATACACTTTTTTGTAAGTATATATATGTAATTATGTACAGACTAAAGTTGTAAGTATGTATAATAATATATAAAATATAGAACAATACTTCGTAGATGAAGTATGAAGTCCGCTTCCCACTAATTGCATTTTAAAATATTTTTGCACTACGCTAGTTCAAAAATCGATATAAACTCATTCGACGCTAAACGTTTTTTTAGATTCCTACAATCTACGTCTATCAATTGCCAACGAAATCTTTTTTGGTCCCAATTCGAATCCTTGGACATAAATGAGGTCTAACCACATAGGTATGTAAGTATATACTTACTGATTTTCATAAAAACTTTTCAATAAATTTTAATTATAATAAAATCAAAATCCCATTGAGAGCTTGTGACTCTGAAACTCAGGGTTGTAGAATTTCCTTTAGTTAAAGCGAAAGTAAACGAGATTGAAAATATTTTTGTATTCAAACAGTATGAATCGGAATAATAGTTAATAACTAAATTACAAAAATATTTTTGTGTGACGGATAGTCATAAATTCCTTCTTTAGCTAAAACTTAAGAAACCATATTCACATTAAGTATAAAAGTAGTTTTTTCGCATGATGTTTCTGTAAACATTTTGGGGCGCGGCTTTAAAATCTCTCAGGTCGACTTATTTAAATAAATGTTTCCTAATTTAATTTTTTTTTTAATAAATCATCTAAAATCTGTCTTTTGTAGGGATGAATTAAAAGTGGACGAATAATAAATTTTTTGATGATTTATTAAGCAAAAAATCTGCTTTTCTTTAGTCAGATTTTTTGTCACTCACAACAAGTTAAAAAAAAAAAATCAAATGCAATGCAATAACAAAATATACCTAAATACTTAAGTAGTTATAAGTATGATCGTTGACAGCACGGCCGTCGTTATTCAGAAAACTAACTAAGTATAAAATTAATTAGTAAGTAGGTTTTAGCTTAAATGCATTTAGCATTAACTAAAAAAAAAACTTTATTAGTTATTATTTAGTTTCGAATAAAAAAGACAAGATAAGAAAAAATGTGTACCTACATATATACCTATACTACCTAGCTACTTAATTAAAAAAAAAAGTCTGAAATACATTTTTTTTTCAATTCTAGAAATTAGTTTTAATAAACATTTGAAAAACAAAACTTAAGTAGGTATTTTATAAAATTATGAAAAATTCATTTCTCAGATTCTGATAGATTGTTCAGCAATAAAATCTATAGGTATTTTGTTCTCGATTTTATCATTTCAAAAATATAATATCAATTGATTTATCTAAAACCATTTTGTAAGATAAACAAATTCTAATATAGTGGTGAAAAGATATGTACGCAAAAATCTTCTGATCAAATTTATAAGTATTTCCATCAAAATATCACAGTCCGATCTAGAGTCCTATTTTTAATTTTTTTTATTTTATTTTTCACCTAAAAATAAACGAAAAATGATCAGTTTTCTTTCTTGTCGTGTTTTTTTTTTTTTTTTTTTTTTTTTTTAATTTAACACGTCTACAAAGAATAAACAGACAAAATTTCCTTTTGTTTACATAAAAGTTGGTTCGTTTTCAAATTATAATTTAATTTAAAAAAAAAAAAAAATTAAAAGAATAAAAAATTAAAAAAAAAACCAAAGCTTAAAAACTCGCTTAAAAATAAAACAAATTACAAATTATAACTTTTTTTTTGTCTTAAATTTCTTACGTTCTTTGTATTGAAAAATAATTTTTTGTTAACATCTTTTCAAAAGTGTTATCAAAATCAAACTAATGATAATGATAACAACAAAATGTATTAATCAATTGTAGTTTAGGTAGGTTAGGTATCTATACTACCTAACTTTACATTTGATAGAAAAAAAAAAAATTAATAGGTATCTACCCAAGTTAGTGGGTCTTCAAAAAAAAATTAAATATGTACAGCTTGATATATTAGGTAGATATAGGTACCTAGATATTATTCTAATGAATTACTTTTTTGACACGAGCTGTTAAAATTTGACGGAAAATTAGAAAAGAAAAAAATTCAGAATACATAAAGAACACAAGTACATAAAATAGAGAATAAAATGGAAACTACTCTTTTTATTTTTGAATTAAATATAGGTTCATCAGTGAAGAGAGTCTCAACGGTATGTGATCTTGGAGTGACTTTTGACACGAGGATGGATCTTAAGGACCACTGCAACCTGATTATTAATAAGGCCTTCTCTTTGTTGGGTTTTGGTTTTATCAAGAGATGGTCTAAGGAATTTGATTGTTGTAACGAAGTTACTCTACTGTACTATTGTACGCCCTATAGGTACTTGAGTATTGCTCCCAAGTATGGTCGCCGTGTTTTGAAGTTGACGTAAATAGAATTGAGTGTGCAAACAAATTTATTAAGATTTGTATTTAGATCAATGCCGTGGCGAGATCCATTTATTCTTCCGTCCTATACGGATCTTATTCAATTGCTCGGCATACAATCACTAAAGGATAGACGAATTATTTGTGATGTTGTAACACTGCATCAAATTTTATCCGGAGTTTTTTGTTCTCCGAACTTGCATGATAGAATTAGGTTGAGGGTACCATCGCGGCCACTTAGAAATAGCCAAATGTTCTCGGTGGAAAGGCACAGTACAGTATATGGTAAAAATCAGCCAATTGAAAGAATGTTATCTGAGGCAAATAAGGTTTCAGATATTTTTGAGATCACGGATACTAAATTGATATTAAAGTCAAAGTTGAGGAGTCGAAATGGTATGACTGTCTAGAATGTGGTTTGTAGTGTCTTGAATGTGATTTGTTGTGTCTAATTTATGTGATTTTGGTTAAGTCCGAGGGGTCAACCACATCTTAAATAAAAATGCAAGTATTCCCAATTTCGGCAATAAACTGTATTTATTGCCATATTGCCAATATATTGCCAATATTGCCAATATTCCCAAATATTGCCAATATTCCCAAATATTGTCATATGTGACTTGTAGCCCCATCTACGAATGATTTTTGAACTCGTTATCAACAGAATTAGAATGATCTCATCAAGTAGATGCATTTCAATAAAAAAATTTGAAGATCGGTTTATAAATAGCCGAGAAATCTTAATTTTAGTATTTCAGCAGATTTTGAGTATAAATTTTCCTTGCGATTTCAAATTGACTATGTTGGATAAATGTCTCTCTACAGCTTTCGTAATTTTCAACCGATCATCAATGTTTAGGTGTCAAAATGAAAGTGAGATTGTCTTCTATAATTTAACGAAGTAAAACAAAAATTTATAATATTAGTTACAATGCCTTTAATGCTTGAAAAAGTGACCGGACTGCGTTTTTTTCATTATTTGAGCATTAAATTCGAAATGCTTGGGCGGTTTCAATGATGTCGTTGGAGAGGTAATTAGAACAGCTTTCCATTGGTATAAAGTAAATGGTGTTTCCGAGTGTTTCGATGACTTGTTACCGACTTATGAGTACAAATGTACAAATATATACATCAGAAAGCATGAAAAATTGCAATTGGTCCATATAAAAAATTCGAGCTGATGCAAACGAACCAAGTATCGTTTTTAACTTACTTTTGGGTGAGGATTCAAAAATTATAGTGAGGTCTCTGGAGCATCCATGAAGAAGAAATTTGTTCTGCAGTATTATTGAACATTTATAAAAATAATTTTCAATTAATTTTTTCGAAAAATAATTTTTGCCAGAAAAAATTGTTATACATGTTGGGTAGTAAATTATAATACTTTGACGGCATAAGAAAAAGAAAAAATGCTACCTATAAAAAAAAACTTACTTAATATTTATAGACTTAGTTACTTAATATTTAAAGACTTTACAATAACTTTTTTTAATATTATGATTAATACTTATTATAATTATTATTATTTTTTTTTTTTGGGCTGATTGAATGAAAAAAAAGTATTCTTTGTCTCCTTTCGCTTTCACAAATTGGTTATTTTGTGTAGAAAATATATTTCTTTATTTGTGTAGAAAATATATTTCTTTATTTGTGTAGAAAATATATTTCTTCCTAGTTATTTGTGTAGAAAATATATTTCTTTAGTTATTTGTGTAGAAATATATTTCTTCATAGTTATTTGTGAACAAAATATATTTCTTCAATGCAAATTATTTGAAAAATATATTTTTGGTAGTTATTGATTTTTCGATAAGAAATATATTTCTTCATAAAAAATATATAAGTTAGATAAGAAATATACTTTTTCATAGAAATTATTTGAAAAAAAAATTTTTTTTTCAGTGTTTTGTTTGGAAATATATTTTAGGTAGAAATTTGTATGGAAATATATTGCAATGTCAACTTTTGTTCCACAAATATCAGAGTGATTTATTCCTTGATTAGAACAAAAGCTACTTAGTTATCTTTGATTAGGAGGAGCGTTGTGGCAGTTTGATTAGGAGGAGCGTTGTGGTAGTTTCTTTTCTATTTGTTTGTAGTATGTAGAATATTTTCTGTAAAAAGTATACATTTGCAATATTAACATAAAAAGCAATACTTAAAGAATGCGTTCCCAAACTGAAATTATTTGAAAACATGTAAAATAACAGCTGTGAAATCGTGTCGTTCCAACACTAAAAATCCTAGAAATTAAAATAATTTTTCAGTTTCTAAAATATTCTCAGTTTCGGAACGCACTGTTAATTTTTTTATTAGAAAATGTTAATGTATTGTGTATAATTATGACATTATAGATGAAATATTGCCAAACTATTACTCGTATTCCCAATTTATTGCTCTTATTGCCAATTTATTGCCTAAAATTCCCTGTATTGCCGAAAATTCCTCTGTATTGCCTTATTGCCGCAATTAATTGAATTATTCCCTGTATTGCCAACTGATTGCCGTTATTGCCGAAGCAAAATACAAGTATTCCCTTGGTGGTTGACCCCTCGGTTAAGTCCTATTATTATTTATCAACTGATTGATATTAAACTATCTTTATATATTTTTATGACTAACGATATGTATTACAAAAATGGTAATGAAATAAAGTCGGCTTGCATTAAGCTTGTATCTAAACTAAACTAATCTTAACTTTTTCCGAACAACACATCTCCTTCTAACCTACCTACCTTGGTAATTTCTTATATTTTACATTTTTAACCATCTTTAAATTGCAAAATACTTTTCTTTGTGCAATAATCTCTTCTTTTATTTTAAGTTTAAATACCTATGAATGACAAAAATCTAGCTAGATTATTTGACATTGTTTTACTGCGATAGGTTTATCAAGTTATTTACACTAATACTAAGGACCTATAAAAAAAAAAATATCACCAAATAGGTGGGAAGTTAGATAGGTAGTAAGATGGATAATTAGGCAGGTACTTAAGTAGGTAGGTAGGTAGGTTGATACTTAAGTTAGTAGATACGTAGGTACTTAAATAGGTAGATAGAGAGGCAAGTGATTTGTTATATAAATAAGATTATATTCAGTTTCAGGTATATGTTCTATCTTTTAAACAGGGAAGAGGGTAAGTATCTGGTGACTGAAGGTTATTCTACCTGAAATAAGTACAGGGATAACCCATCATTTCTCCGTTAAACATTTCTTCGTAAAACATTTTTTCGTAAAACATTTTTTCATAAAAACATTGTTTTCTTTGTAAAACTTTTCTTCGTAAGCTGTTGAGAGCCGTAACTGGATTAGCTAGCATGGCGTGCACAAAGAAATGTTTTACAAAGAAATGGTTTTTACGAAGAAATGTTTTACTATTCTTTCATTTTTTCTTTTCATTTTAATCTCGAATAGGAAGGTGGGTGTCTACACTTTGAGCTGATGCCCTCTCTGGCTATTTTTCACATTTTTTTTCTTTCAATTTCTCTAGTCTCCGAAGAAATTAATTCCGATCTTCCTAACCTACCTACACTTCTTAACTCATTTTCAATGCCGATACTAATTTTTTTTATTGGTTTTCGAAGCAACGCAACGTCACTTAATTTTATTCAGAAAAATGTTGTTAAAACAATAAATTGTTGTAATTTTTGAATTAAATAATTTTTTTTTTTTACCTTTTTCAGAATCTTTTTATTATTATTTAAAAAAAAATTTTAAATTTATTCCTACAATTCTAAAATACAAAAAAAAAAAAATTTAAAAAGGAACAAAAAAAAAGTTGAAAAATTTTATTTTTTTTGTTTTTTTTTTCTAATTTTGCAGCAGGCGATTTTTTTGACAGAACAAGCGCTTTGCTTGTAGTCTTTTTAATTTGGAATTTGAATAAAATCCTTTTTTCCTTCGTTTTTTAAAGTGTTTTTTTTTTTTTTTTTTGTTAATTTCTTCAATTAGATTTTTTTATGAATTTTCTTCTTTTTTTTTTTTAAAGTGTGCGATAATTTTTTTCGCGAGTTTTTTTTTTTTTTTTTGTTTCACAATTTCTTCTTCAGCACTTCAGCTTCAGCAGAGAAAAACTTTTTCTTCAAATTTTACAATTTTTTTTATTAAATTTAATTAGATTCACTTTAAAGATTTTTATTAATTAATAAATTCTGATTTTAAATCAAAAATAAAAGAATTTTTTTTATTTAAAAATAAAAAAAATTGTATGTTCTTCAAAATTTTATTAAAATTTTGCTTTTTAGATTTGGACGTACATCCATTTTATTCCTCTTTCTTTTTCTTCACTTTCTTATTAAGCTTTCTGTCCTTTTTTCAAAATTAAGAAAATATAAATTTATTTATCTGACTCTTTTTATTTATTATGTTTATCTCAGATTTGTGTAGCTGTTTTTTTCGTTTTTTTCTATTTTTTTAAATGTCAAACAGGTACTGGTCACATGGATGGTATTGCATGGGTAAACAGAGAGTCCAATCCAAGGATAATATCGACGCGTCCAATTTATAAGTTGGTAATTGAAAAAGTAAGTTTTGAGATAAATGCATTTTAAACAAAAAGTGTGATAAAAACTTTATTATTGGTTTGAATTGTCTGAATTTTTGCCATAAGATAAATTTTTTTTATACATTCATAAGAATATTAAAGGTTTTTAATTTAGATACTTTAGAAATTGAAATTTTGATTTTTCAACTTTTTGAGGTACACAAATCTTTTACTGCCAGATTTGTAAGTTGACTTACCAACTTTTTTTCTTTTTTATTTTTTTTTATTTTAATTTATGTCGAGTTACTCACTTATTGCAGTACCTGCAGTTAAAATAAAAAACTTGGTAAAAGTTGGTAAGTCAGACTTACAACCCATGTTTCCACTCAAAAAAGTAGGAATAATATTGATATCTCTAGTTAGTTTCACAAAAAAAAACAAAAGAGCTGTCATGGGACACCAGTTTGGAACGTAGTTCCTTAGCGTACATATAAGTAATTTTCATTTTTTATCAATTCAAAATTTTATTAATTTAAAAAGAAACTTTTTTCTACTTTTCCCAGTTTTCTCTAATTTTGCATTTTTTTCATTTAAAGAAACCTTTTTTAAGGAGACTGTTTTTTCGAATTTCGAAGATCTTTTTTGACATCGAAAATTCAAAAAGCTAAAACTAAGAGTCTGTTCACTTATTAGTGATTATTGAAAAAATTGAAATCGGATTTAATATTCCAGATTTTTTAATTTGTAAACGACACGATTTTACTGCTGTTATTTAAAAAAAATGAAATAATTTTGTCCTAAAGCCGTTCACAAATTCAATTTTACTTCCTAAAATTCTGCAAAGGGAAATTTTAAATTTCCCATAACAAACTAAATTTGTAGGTGAATTCAAAAACTAAAATTGTATAGAAAAGAAAAAAGCGGCAAAAATGGGTAAGAAAATTCGGTCGGTCACGTATTATTATAAGTTTTTGATTTCAGTCAGCCAAATATTATTTTATAAGTAGTTAATTTTAGCAGATTATACAGAATGCAGAAAATTACGTCCTCAATTTAGAAATTGTGACTCTCAGTTTATCAATTTTCATACAACGTTCAATAAAAAACTATTACTATTTGCCGCGAGAGGGACTGTTTATTTGCCGCGAAAGGGACTGTTTACATTTTATCAAATCATATAAAATGCGACGGCGTCGACTCATTATTTAAACTTTAAAAAAATTAACAGGTATCGTTAATATTGACTGTTTTGACAACCCATTTATTTAAATTTTTTTCACCCATAAGTATGTGCTATTTTTCGCCATTGGGGCACTATTTGAATATTTAACTAAGTATGACTCTTTTGTTTACATTTGTTTTCACCTATAAGTATGTGCCTTTTTTCGCCATAGGAGTCGCAATTTGGAGATTTAAACAAGTGAATACTTATAAATTTAAATTTTTTGTTTTTGTTGTTTTTGCAACACAAAAAAAAAGAAATATCATAAGCCAAAATGGCAAAGTATCGAAATATTTAACGCCGGCAGACGACTTGACTTGCCTTGGTACCGAATAGCGCCTTTATATTGGCAAAATAATACTGACAAAATTATACAAGATTTTTATTAACATTGAAATTAGTATGAAAATCTAAATTTTATTTGAACTATAAAATATTAATTAGTTAATAATAAAAAATTAATATTTACTAAATATTTAATTTTATAAATATTTTATAAATTGAAGTAAAATTTAAGTTTATCAATTTTCATACAAAGTTCAATAAAAAATACAAGAGCCGGCGGGACGTTTGATAGATGTGAAACATCGGAATTATTTTGTACAGAAAAGAAAACTTAAAAAAAATTAACAGGTATCGTTAATATACTTATAAATTTTAATTTTTTGTTTTTGTTGTTTTTGCAACACAAAAAAAAAACAATTGTCAGCCGTGGCAAAGTATCGAAATATCTAACGCCGGCAGACGACTTGACTTGACTTAACTTAACTTAACTTAACTTAACTTGACTTGACTTGACTTGACTTGACTTGACTTGACTTGACTTGACTTGACTTGACTTGACTTGACTTGACTTGGTACCGAATAGCGCCTTTATATTGACAAAATTATACAAGATTTACGTGTAAAAATGAAATTAGTATGAAAATCTAGATTTTATTTGAAATATAAAAATTAATTAGTTAATAATAAAAAAATAATATTTTCTAAGTATTTTATTAATATTTTATAAAATCAAATAAAATTTAAGTTTTCATCAAATCATATAAAATGCGACGGCGTCGGCTCATTATTTAAACTTTAAAAAAATTAACAGGTATCGTTGATTTACTTATAAATTTTAATTTTTTGTTTTTGTTGTTTGCAACACAAAAAAACAAATATCATAGCCAAAATGGCAAAGTATCGAAATATATTACGCCGGCAGACGACTTGACTTGCTTGGTACCGAATAGCGCCTTTATATTGGCAAAATAAACTGACAAAATTATACAAGATTTTTATTAACATTGAAATTAGTATGAAAATCTAAATTTTATTTGAACTATAAAATATTAATTAGTTAATAATAAAAAATTAATATTTTCTAAATATTTTATTTTATAAATATTTTATAAATTGAAATAAAATTTAAGTTTATCAATTTTCATACAAAGTTCAATAAAAAACACAAGAGCCGGCGGGACGTTTGATAGATGTGAAACATCGGAATTATTTTGTACAGATAATATTGATAGATAACTTTGATAGAATTTTGGATTTTAATTTTATAAATTTCATTGGATGTTTACTATTCTGTTTGTTTTATTTACATTAATTATTAATGCAAACCAACCCAACAAACCAGAGTTTAATCTTTGATCGAACTAAGATTAGTTTTTTTTAGCTAAAAGACTAATCTTTTTATTCATCTATTCGCCTAACATTTTGTCCCTCCCTAGATGTATTATAGAGATCCATTAAAGATTAATTATAAAGATAGATTTTAGATGTATTATAGAGATCCATTAAAGATTAATTATAAAGATAGATTTTAGATGTATTATAGAGATCCATTAAAGATTGATCGTAAAGATAGATTTTAGATGTATTATAGAGATCCATTAAAGATTGATCATAAAGATAGATTTTAGATACATACGGAGATCTATTAAAGATTGATTCGAAAGATAGATTTTTGATGTATATTGAGATCTTCTAAAGATTAATTATAAAGACAGATTTTAACTTTTCATTTGCACTGTATTTACAAATTGACTTAAATTATTTATTTTTAAAATCTCTTAAAAGAGTTTACAGAGATTTTAAAAATAAATAATTTAAGTCAATTTGTAAATACAGGTGCAAATGAAAAGTAAAAATCTGTCTTTATAATTAATCTTTAGAAGATCTCAATATACATCAAAAATCTATCTTTCGAATCAATCTTTAATAGATCTCCGTATATATCTAAAATCTGTCTTATATTTACTTAGTACTGTGCAAGTGAAAGTAAAAAGGATTTTATATTCATTCATTTATTTATATGGTTAAATTAAAAACCAATTAATTTTATATATTTATATATTTTATTTATCATGTTCATTTTATATCATTTTATATAAAATATTATTAATATTTTATTATTTTATATATTATTGTTATTATTATAATTTATAATATAGATAATTATTATCACATTCATTCATTCATTACTTATTACTTATTACAATTTTTTTTTATTTTTCCAAACATTATTATTATGATTTTGCTTAACGCGGTGGAATAAATACTTCATCTCATTCGTAAATTCTATCTCTCCGTACCCTGATCGATGTACTGAATCTATAAATTAATAAAACTTACACTTTTGAATGCTACGTTCAATATTATGCATACTTACGGAATAAACTTTCTTTAATATTGGAAATACTTTCAAATCAGATGAATTTGAACGATTAGAAGCTGAAGGTGTAGATGTAATAGCAAGTTCAGGGCAGCAATCTGTTTCCCATTTCTTTTTTTTTTTATGTCAAATACTTCAGTTGCCTCTTAGATAGTCCCATTACTTTTTTATCGCCCATTGTCTTTGGTAAATAAGAGTTAAGAACAGCGGCGGCTCGTACATAGGTGCTGCGACACTGCAGAACCCTCAAGAAATTTCTAAAAATTGAACTCATAAATAAATTTTTTGTTAGCTCTGAATTTTTCTTACTTTAAAATTATTTTTAAATGAAATATAACAATTGCTGTAACATTTTATAAACAAGAGTAGCCTACTTTCAGGCTTACAGAAAATCAAATATAGAAAATACAGAAAGTACTTTTCAAAAATAGCTGCGGAAATTTTTTTAACAGATTTTTTGGAACTGCGAATTTCACAGTGCAGGGAATTTTTTTTTCATGAACAATTTAATACATTTTTATTGCTGTTAAGTTTTTTTTCATGACTTGAATGTAAGGAAAAATGCACTGCCACAGAAGCAGTGCGGCTGTATACTTTCTTAAAAATTTAAAAACAAATAGCTATGTGGGAATTTTTTTTGTTTGTTTTGGGATATTTTGAAAGTAAAGAAAAATGCACTGCTTCAGAAGCAGCACAATTTTTATATGGGATATAGGTGGGATGTTTGCTTTTGAATTTTCAAAACTGATATATGAGTAGGTATATATCATAAAACATTTATAATTAAAAAAAAAGAGGTTGTTATTTTTTGCAGCACCCTCTTTCAAAACGTCCACGGGCCGCCACTGGTTAAGAATATATTAAAATTAATACAATATTAAAAGATTGATGGGAGATTAAAAAAAGATCAACATATATAGATTGACGGGAGTTTAGTAAAAGATTAATAAAATATTAATAGGTTGATAGGAGATTGGTAAAAGATTAATACAAGATTACAAGAAGATAAATAGAAAATTGAAAAAAAAAAAAAAAATATTCCTACCGAGAATGGGATAATGGGAAATTGGTATAATATTAATGGATTTGTCATTTTTTAAAATAGTAACAAGAAAAATAAGAGAAAATAAAAGTTTTACAGTAAGCCAGCGGCAGGTAGTAGTGCAAAATTTGGAACTATCAGTACTTACCTATTTCCTATTTGTTTATTAATTTTTCTTTTTTTTACTTTAATTTTTACTTCAATTTCTTATTGAAATTAATTTATTAAAATTTTATTAAAGCCTGATTTTTGTTAATTTCCAACCAATAAATTACAACTAAAACAAACACGTTTATTGTTTTGTTTTGATTGTTCGAAATCGAAATTCAAATTCGAATGCGAAACGAAAAAAATTATGGTCTATCGCTCTCTCTATTTTAAAAAAGATTAATCAAAAGTTTAATCTTTTTTCTATCTCTACATTCTCGTTTGAGCATCGATCTTTTGATCTCTTTATTTTAAAAAAGATTAATCTAAAGATTAATCTTTTTGCTATCTACTCCCTTCTGGTTTGTTGGGAAAGAACACAATATTTATTAATATTTATTAATAATAATAACTAAAAAAAAATATTTAAATTCCTAAATTTTTTTTATAGCACCAAAGGATTTCTTTAATTTATCATAAGATTATAAGAAAATAAGTTTGGAAAGGCTGTTAGTTAGTTTTTTTTCTGTATGAAAAAATCCAGTTTCTAAGTTAGTTCTCATTTCATTCGTACGACGGTGTATGCCCAATCAATCAGTATGCATTTTAAAAAATTTTCATTGTAGCATAATAAAGTCAACCACTGTTTTGCACTAAGCGACAAACACACATAAAGCGAAACAAATATCCAATTTCAAACTTCCAATTGAAAAGAGAAAAAAATATCAAAAAAAAAAGCTTTAAGTGATGGGAGTTTATTTTTTTTATTTAAAAAATAAAAAAAAATGGAATAATAATAAAAATGGAATAAAAAAATTATTTTTTGTTTTGTATTAAAAAAAAAAAAAAAAGATTTCAATTAAATTAAATAGAACATTCAAATTCAATAGTGAATTTAAATAATTTTAATAAAATTCAAAATGTCAAAAAAAAAAAAATTATTTTTATTAACTTTTTTTTTTCTGTTTTTTTGTTTTTGTTGTAACATATGATAGCGACACTTTAGTGTTCAAATTTTTAATAAATTTTTCCACAAGAGCGTCTGATAAAGAACTACGTTCCAATTATAATAAAAATATTTTAAATAACTTCGTAAATACAGATACCAACTTTTGAAGTGAATTTTGTTCATGCAAAAAGTTTGTAACTTAAGGTTCCAATTTTTTTATTGGAGAAAATTTATAAAAGGTAAAAATTTAAAAGTTGTTATGGTTTATTTAAGCGCCAGTTTTTAAGATAGAGATAAGAGAATTGCATGGATATGGAATCACATGCGCTAAATTCAAATATGATTGTCCCGTATAAAGTTGATAAATCGACTTATCAACTTATAAATTGGACCGTCGATATCTTTGCTTTATAACCATAAAGTGCTGTCTCCACGTCAGTGTTTCGTTCTTCGTTTAAAGTTGTTTTGTCCATATATAAATTTGAAGTTGTTTGTAATAAGTTTTGCCCAAAACTACGAAAATTTAGGGGTGCCAGCCATACAAATTCACAATTTTTTAAGAAATTTTCACTCAATATGGCACACTTTTTGTTGGATGAATCAAAAATTGGAAAAAAAAATACAAAAAATCAACCGGTTGTCAAAAATATGTAAATAAAAATATTTAAAAGCAAAATATAATTAAAATATTTGAAAGCAAAATATAATATTAAAAGTTTTTTTTTCTCGTCATGTCAAAGTAAACATAGAATTTGTAGTGTATACGCTTGTAGTTTTAAACAAGTTTTAAACACTACTTTGAACCTCAGTGGAGACAAGATTTAAGATAAAGTAATAGATGGCCCACTCAAAAGATCTACTACAGCGCCTGGTGGGTTTGTGGAGGGAAGGTGAACTAAAAAAATAAAATTTTTGTAGGTGGCAGTTTATTTCTAATATTTCAAATAAAATTATTAAAATTCAAATTTGCAGGAAAAAAAGAAGATTATGAATAAAAGATAAATTTATTTTTATAGCTAATCTTTTATTTTCTTGATTTTTTCAGTTTTTATAAAATGTTTTCTGAAATATATTATTGCATTTTTTTCTATTTGATCACTTATATAATTCATATCACATTGTGTTCTAACATTTCCACTTAAAATTCTATTTATTTTATTGCAATAATTATTAATTAATAAATTGAATGTATAATCTAAAAATAGATTTATTGTAAGTTCGTCGTGCTCTTCACAAACAGCCTCAAAATATAGTTGTGGAAGCACAGCTTTTTTCATATTATTTCTAACATTGCTTTTATAACAAAATGTGGGCATGTTTTTTTTTAAAGAATATATTAATCAAAATAAAATTATTTATGAATTGACTATGGTTTTGGCATACTCTAAAATTTTGATAATTTTTTTCATTTGAACTATTTTCAATTTTTTCAGTAAAAATTATAGAACAGCAATTTTCAATTGAGGGATAACCTCATTTAATTTATGAATAAATTCCAAGTTTGGAAAGCATATCAATGGAAATCGGCCTGTACAATTATGCTTTATTACCAGCAGGTAAATATAATCACCTACACACAAAACAATAAGTTATTTACATGCTTTATTTACATGCATCGAGCAAACACAATTTGCTGTAGAACCAGCAAAAATTTTACGTCAAAAAATGTGGAAAAAATTTATAGCAAAATAAAAACAAAAAGAAAATTTTTGAATATTTTCATTGTTATCAAAAAAGCATCTGTCAAAACTTCAAAAAAAATCAAAAATTTTATAGTTGAAAAAAAAATATACTTGAGAAAGTATATTTTTATAGCAGCATTTTTATTAATGTAAACAATTTTCGAAAATGCTATAATGCTGCCATAAAAGCACGTTATCTACTTTCTCTTTCAGACATATGGAACTTTTATATGAAAATTGTCTGACTCTTTCTATTTTTGCAGCAAAATTTATTTGCTCGATGCATGTAAGTCCAGCTTTAGTACAACATTTTTTATGGTTATTTTAACAAAACTATTGCAGCCATAAATATAGTATAATAGATAGGAAACGATATATCTTCCTTCCTTTTTCTCTTATGCATTTCCCTATAGTTTAAATTTCAGACAAGTACTATACATAAATATATGTAAAATTCCCTCTCATATGTTTTTTATTTACATAAATTTCGTACAAATGAGTACAAATGAATCAGGGCTGCCGGATTGGGGAATTTTTCCCCAAACTGAGGAAATTTTTAATTTCGGGGGAAAAAAAAAATTTACGGGCTGTCTACATTAGCGATTTAGAATCGCGCGTATTTATGAATGTATTGTATTTTTTCTGTTTCATTTATTAGTATTTGTGTTTGCTCAATATGCCACTGGGTTAGATTTACAGCATGCGATTTTTATACATTTTTCCAAATTGTACTATTTTACTTGATTTAAATGTCAAATTAATAAAAAAAAAAAAATTTGTGAGAAATGTCAAAAAATACGCATGCTGAAAAATTATTCAAAATCAGCATGCGTATTTGGCTGCGATTTTGGATTTTGTATAAAGATACACAAATACATTTAAAGAACAAAATCGCATGCAGGAAAAATACGCTAATGTAGACACCTAGTTAAAAAAAACGTGGGGAAAAATTTGAGGAAAATATTTTTTTCTGAGGAAAATTTGAAGAAATGTGCTAACGTTGCCAATCAACAATATTTAAAATTTAAGACTCGTAAATTTTTTTCACCCTAAAGGCGGGTATTCAACTGAAGATAAAGTACAAGATAAATTTTATCTTAAAAAGGAACATTATTGAGTGAGATAAAAATTGACACATGACTTTCTGACTTATGTAGTACCTACACAATTTTATTTTTAATTTTCTTACCTCCCAACTTTCATCCATTTTATTTAATTAATTTTACCAATTTTATTTTATTTTATTAAATTAAACTATTATTTCAATTTTAATATTTTTTACCAATTTCAGTTTAAAAATTATTTTAGTTTTCTGATTTTTGTTTGTTTTCTTCAAACAACAAACGTCAAATTCTTTTTACACGACCTAATGTCAAAATTTATCTTGAAAAGAATGTTCAAAACATTTTTGAAATAAAATTTATTTGAGTGAAAAAATTTTCATACAATTTTTACTCAGATAAATTTCCATTTATCTTCAGTTGGGTACCGATAAATTAAATTCACTCAACTAAAATTTATCTCAGATAAAATTTTATATGAAAAAGTTGATTTTATCTCCAGTTGAATACCGGCCTTAATGATTTAAATAAATTGATATCATTACCATATTCTTCTACGTACGTTGAGCTTAAAATCTATTGTTGAAACTAAACTTTTTGATTTACAACATATAAGTACCGCATAAAATCTGAACACATTAAAAATTTGAGGAAATCTTGCAAAAATAAGCTGTTTTTGGGGAAAAACTGAAGTGAGTAAAACGGTTATACATTTTTTTTTTTTTATAATTTATTAGGGCAAAAAAAAATTTTAGTACCCAAAAATATAAAAAAAAATTTGAGGAATTTTTTTAAAAAAGTGTCTATTTTGGGGAAATTTCTTGAAAATTTGAGGAAATTTCATTCATTCCATCTGGCAGCCCTGAAATGAATGACTACCTAGGAAAGGTTAACACTGAAAATAAAAAAAATTAAATGAATGACAAAATCGAAATAATAAATTATTGTTAAAATTATAAAAAAACATTTTTAAAATATGAATTTACAATTGTTGAATGCATTATTTGCCATTATTTGCTAATGTTAAAAAATCAAAAATAACTAGCATACGTAATAAAGCAAAAAAATAACTCGTAACAACCCAATAAATTAAATCTGATTCAATATTTTTTTACCTTACGGGTATGTTGATATCATGAACTGAAGAGGCATCAGATAATACTAACTGCAGTTGGAAAAAACAATGTGATAGAATTTAAGTAATAACTCCTTACAACATTTCGCACAAATTTCATTTTGGCATCAACTTACGTTTCAGCCTGAATTAAATTTGGAAATTTGTTAGAATTGATTCTTCCTTCAACCTAGAAAAAATGAAGCTCACTGCGCCTTATAGTACAGCAAATCACAATATTTTTAGAATGTTTTAATGTACATAAATCCACTAATTTTTAAAAATTTCATTTGATGGAAGCCTGAAAATGTGGGTCAATTTGAAATGAGTACTTTGTGCAAATAGAATAGAAAATAAATTTCCTACTTGTGGAAAGAAATGTTGGAGTTTTACTACCCATATTTCGGCAACTTGCTACGCAACAAATTTTCACCATCTTCAATATTTAATTCTTAATTTAATAATAATCATAATTTAATTATTATTTAATTTTTTTTTTTTTGATTTTTTTTTTGATTAAATTTTTTAAAACAATAATTTTTGGTTATAAAAAATTAAAAATATAACGAATGAAAACTAAACCAACAACATAGCAACGTACACAAATTCCCTCTCAGCTGTTTTCAATTTTTGTCTGAATTTTTCTTTCATATTTCCAATCTATTATACTATATTTATGATAAGCAGTGTATCAGTTCCACTAGGTAACCTCAAAAGTTAATATTTTTGGGTGTTCGGTTGTTTTTGGTTGATTTATACAATTCGATTTATTTTAAAATATCTACTTTATTCTCACAAATTATTTAATTTATAAAGTATAATTATTTAATTAAATTTAATTTTATTTATAATTATTAAATCAATTGTTTTATTTTAAGCAAGTTTTTTTCTTTACCAGTTCACTATATTAACAATTTGAGGAGATTTAGCTACCGTTTAGGTTAACGCGAGTTTTATTCTCTAATTCCTCTTCTTTATTTTTGACATTATAATAATTTATTTATTATGTGTTTAAAAATATTTCTCATGAAATAATAAGCTTGCGTCTGCACTTATTTATACAAGTGCATAAAATTCATGGGAAAAAATAGGTTTGAATATGCTAAAATGCATTTGCATATCAAATGCAAAAAGATATCATATTAAAATGTGTGGAAATATGTGGGATATCTAACTACTCCCCCCTTCTTTAAACCTTCGTCCCGGAGGTTCAATTCTATAAAATTTTTCCCACTCTATAGCAGCTCTTTTTGGTGAGTCCCATGCGTTTTACTTGATTATGTAAATGTTCCTTAATAATTAGTGAACTTAGTAATTATTTCACAATACCAACAAAAAAAAATCTTAATTTTAAGTACATTTTTCAAAAAATTTTAGGATCTAGAAAATTTAAAAAAAGAAATTCGTTAATAAAAGGAATTCACAATATAAAAATTTAAATTTAAGTAGGTATATGTCCCTATTAAAATTTTAGGATCTAAAAAGGAAATTAATTAATAAAATTGATTTACAATATAAGTAAAATCTAAGTTTAAGTACATTTAAAAATATAGAAAATTTAAAAAAAGAAATTAGCTAATAAAAGGAATTTACAATACAAAAAATTTAAGTTGAAGTAAAAGTGAAATGAATTAATAAAAGAAATAATTTAAATTTAAGTACATTTTTCAAAATTTAATTTAAAAATATATGGAGTTTTTTTTTTTTTTTTTTTTTTTTATTTTATTGTTTCAAAAAATATAATTCATAGTACATTACTAAGTAACAAAAAAAGATAATTTCATTTTTATATTATAATATAGGAAGAAAAATTCATTATATATAGTAAAACCTACTTATAGTTTACAAATAAAAATATTCCAATTTTAAGTTCTGTTACTATAATTAAAAATAAAATATTGCTCCAGCACCATAGAGGTATTATAGGGGCAGTATGAAAAAAAAGTTTAGCAAACTAACTGTTAATTACAGCATAAATCTAGTTGTAAGATTATTTGTTTTTGTACAGATCAAAATATGAAGAGAAAAAAATATATATGAAGATAAAAGTTAGGTAGTAAAGGAAAAAAGAGAAATGTACTTCAAATGAAGTAAGTACAAAATAAGAACGAGCTTAATGTAGTAGGAAACCTAATCCCAAACAAAAATATTTCAATAATATTTCAATAATTCAATCAGCACTATCAGCAGTGATCCTCCAATATGTTCCTTGCATGCATGATTAAGTATGAAGATCAGAGAATTATCCAAAAAATCATTTGATGTTATTAATGTGATATAATTAAAGGAAGTCTATAAGCCTTTGTTCAATAATCCAAGCCTTAACTCTAGTTTTGAAAAGAGTAATATTTGTTATGTTAAAATTAAATAAATTTGTAAGTAGTTAAACTACGAAGGATCTGAGTTCAAATGAACTCAAATAAAAAGGATTTATCATAAAGGAAATTATGATAAAAAGGAAAACAGGTGAAAGTAGAGGCAAGAGAAAGTGCTCTGCTTTCAATTAGTGACCTGGTGTTGAGTCCACTGTCTAAGGACATCCGTGTTCTAAGGCTGGGTCTAAGCTCGTCGGTGGGTGGGTACGGACAGTGAACACCAGGGGGTTTCATAACAATATTAATAGGATGTCTTTCGTTAAAAAAAGATAAAAAGGAGATCTCAAAGAAAAAGGATATTTGAAAAACCCCAACCAATTCAAAAAATAAAAAAAACTTAATTCTAAATGACTAATAAGTCATCTTCAGCTCATGGCTATGGCCATCTAAAGCTGGACCTTATATCAGCATTTCTTATTTACCTTTAAGGACCTGTGGGATTTTCTTAGTAACAATACATTGTTATTTTAAGTATGATTTTTATTAAAAAAGAAAGAAAGCAAATATAAAAATAATTATTTACTAAAATACATAGATTGTTTTTTTTTTTTTTATTTCCTGTTTTCAGGATTTATTGTAAAATATAATATAATAATTTTAATATTTATAATTTATAATTTGAAATTCTATAATTTATAATTTGAAAATCTATAATTTATAATTTGAAAATCTATAATTTACAATTTCTCCGATATCATTATTTACTATTTTGTTTTAATAATATATTTGTATCATTGATTGGTTTTATTTATATAAATTTCTTGTATTATTTTAAGTTGTATATATATCTATAATTTAACTTTTTCTTTTTCGATATATATATATAAACAATTTTAAAATGTTTTTTTTTATTTATTTTGCCTACTTGTGAGGGCTTGAAATAACAAATTCGTAATTTGTTGTCTTCTAATGTTGCTCTTTCCTTGTAGGTGGTAACATTAGGTTGGGCTTCTTGACTATTTGTCCCTTTTTTGTATTGAAGATTACTATAATGGACCTTTGTTTATTGTTTTGTTGCAAGTCTCATTATCGAACTTTTTTTTTGTTTTGTGGTAAACACAATATCAAAATTTGAGGCGGGTTATTGCATTATGGTGCCTTTTTTTTTGTTTTGTGGTAAAACATAATATGAAATTGTTGTAAAAAAAATCAATTCTTTTATATTTTATTTATTTAATTTTGTACTACTTTTAATATTATTTAATATTACTTTTAATATTATTTTAGTGAAATAAAAAAATTTGCAACTATAATATATTACAAATGAAATTAGGCTGTGCCCGATAGTATGATATTTAAAAATGATTATATAGTTTTGAACTATACTAGGTACAAAGTAAAAAGATAAAAAAATTTTAAGTCTGAAAAATTAAAAAAAACTTTGTAGAGCTAAATGCTAATATTTTATACTTTTTGTTCGTTCAAAGTAAAAAATGAGTTAGTTGGCTGAGATTGGGTACTTTACCCTATAGACCAAAAGTAAAATTTCCTATTAGCTAAAAAAATAAAAAAATATTCAAAGTAGAATAGTATTTATTAATACATTATTTTATTTTATTATTATTTTCAGAATAAAGTAATTTTAATGAAATCAGAGAATAAAAAATTATGGATAACTCATTGTATTATATTGAACTTCATAAAAATCCAATCAGATTTGATGCAGTTTCATCGTTAACAAATGTATTTTTCGACGACAAAAATAAACAGGTAGGTACGATAATTTAATTTTTACTAACTATTAACGAATGAATATATAAATCAAATTAGGTAGGTGTGCCTATAAATTAATATTTTAGATATCTTCATTTTTTATTTTTAGATATTTGCTGTACGATCTGGTGGAGCTACAGGTAAAGCTTTTAATATTTTTTCTAAAGCCAATCGAAGAAAATGTAATTTCATTTCGCATGGATGATCAAGGGACCATTCGTTTTATTAAATTCAGTTCGGAATATCATATTATAGCTGTTCAACGTGAAGAAAATTCAGTTGAATTTATATGTTTTCAAGATGGTCGACTGCAACCGCCAATGATTACGTATAATGCCAAATCTTCAGTAATATTTGGTTTTGTTTGGGTCGATAACAAAGAGGTTTCAATGATTTCCAACACTGGTATTGAAATATTTTCAATAAATCCAGAAAAACGACAAATTAAATCTGTTAAATCAATAACAATGTCAATTAGATTAGAGGATATTATAATTATAATGTTGACTAAACACAATAGGATAGTCTGCAACTTAAAAACTTAAAAATTAGTAATTATTCTATAGAGCAAGATTTAATAATTTTATTGTATAAAGTCCATAAATAAAGTAAAATATATAATACATTATAAATTAAGGTATATGAAATAAAGAAAGAAAGTAAAGTATAAAATCATATAAGTAATATTGTATATGTGATATAAGTCATAAGAATAGGGAAAATTAAGTAGTCAAATAAGAAATGAATAATAATTGGATAAAAAATAAATTAATTTAATCAAATTAATGTGATAAGAAATAAATTATTTAATAAAACAATATGCAATTCCAGCCTATGGCTGTTTGCAGAAGTTATAATGTAAAAATTAAAAATAGTCGAATTTGTTAGGATAAATAATAATTTTTTTTCCATTGTTTAACTAATTTATAAAATTTGAAATAAATAAATAAATAAATAAATAAATAAATAAATAATTAAATGGTTTTCTTGGTGTCCAGAAGGTAATTTAGCAATTTTAGATGGAAATGTTTTGATGCTTGTTATAATTAAGCAAAAATCAATTACAAAACTATTTAAGTTAGAGCTTGATAATGTGAGAGAAGTGTCTGAACGTGAAGTGACCTTAGGAATTGGCTGTTTTAATTTTTCAACAAAATACAAATAGATTATTAGAAGTTCAAATTTTTAGAAAGTATTTTCGACCGAATTAATAGAGTTTATCCGATTTGGATTATTTTTAATTAATTTTTATCAAACATTTTAATCAAAACAGAAGTTTTAATTTATTATTTTAACTAAGCAGATATTATAAGTATTATCTTAGTATCTTGATTTTATCACAAAACGAAAATAAATATAATTTTTTTTTTTTTAATTGCTGTTTTTTGTTTAATTTTTCCAGCTGTTTCCATTTTTTCCAGCACATATATATTTTTTTTTTTTTTAAAACCATATATAAAATGAGAACTCTTGAAGAAAAATTTTTAAAACAAACAGTTTTTTTTTTTTTTGTATTTATGATATATGGTGTATGGTGTATGGTGTATGGCTTGCTAGGTTGATTTTCGAATGTTAGTATTAAATTTAGTTAGTGGAGGAGCCAATCAGAGGTGACATTTCTGGTCATTGTACTTCGATCCGATCTCAACCGGGTACCGCTCGGTTTGGTTGAGATCAGGAACGACCAGAAATGTTCCTCTATTTTACATCTGTCTTCACTATCACCTCCATGAATTCAAAATCATGATGTCTCAGTGATAATGAATTCCTGGAGATGGCAGCGAAGTCAGATGTAACACCACTTCGTAGTATGGATCCTCCTAGTGGAGTTTCCATGTGGTGTGATTGGCATGCCTTGGCTTCGGATTCTTGGATAGACCCAAGAATCCTCCACCAAGATCGGGCTTTTGGGTTTACACTGGAAGTGGCATTGTTTGGCTCACTTTCCAGTAAAACACCGCTGAACTTGTCATCTCAAGCTAGTGGGATTAATCCCGCAAAGCTTAAGATGGCAAGTTCTAGCACCTAAAGACAAAAGGGTAAAAAATAAATATTTACCTTTTTTTTTGTTTTGTGGTAAAACATAATATGAAATTGTTGTAAAAAAAATCAATTCTTTTATATGATTTTTAATCAAAACAATTTCATATAAAAACAAAAAAAAAGGTAATTATGCAAAATTTACAAAATATTACATCAGATGTATTATTCTGTAAATCATGCTTTTTACGTATTCTTGACCTATTCCAAATAAAAAAATTCTTGAGTAAAAAAAAAAAATGCAGTTATATTATTTTTTTTTTTTATATAACTAGTTAAATAATGTTCTATATTTTGGGTATGCATAATACCAAATTTTTATTAGATCATTTCACCGTAACAAAATAGATTCAATCTCACGCATTGAAAATGGTGGATTGAAGCTAGAAAACGGGTGAATGAAGAAAAAGAAAGTGGGGCTCGAAGCTGACCCTGAGATAAAGAGTCTCATGTGTTACCTACTGAGTTAGCCGGGCAAAATTTTTATTTATTTAAAAAAAACGGATTAAATTTTATTTTTATGCAATAATTTGTATGTTATTATGATGTGTAATTTTATTTTTTTCAATATTTATTTGATTCAAACACCTCGTTAGGGGTTTTCTTTTTGTTTATATATATATAAACTATTTTTTTTTATATTTTATTATATGTTTGATTTTATAAGATGCAATAACGTATAATTTTTACATGTATTATTTTATTAATCCTTAAATATAAAATTGTTATTTTCATATATAAAATTATTATATCCTAATAATTTTTTTCAATATAATAAAAATAAAAAAAAATTCATCAAATATAATTTGAAATTATTGTTAATTTTACATTAACTTTTTAATTGTTGAATTTACTCAAATTATTTATAATGAGGTGTTATTGTTAATTATTGAATGTCTTAAATTTTAAAATGGTCACTTAGTACAATTCTAATCTAGTATAAGAAATCTTAGATTTTTGCATAATTTATTTATATGGTGCATTGACTTTTTTTTTGAGAGTGCCTTTCTTCATCTGCTGAAGATTGCTTAAGTAGTTAGTTCTATAACTTCTTTGATTCGCAAAGAGTGGAACTAACTAAGTATTGTTTTCATCCGGAGAGTATTATCTCGGGAGTGCCTAAATTGTGAAATCGAGTCGGCCGTTTCACTGATTATATATTCAATTAAATGCTTCATAGCATTTGTTGTTTGTCAATGAAATCAGTTGTCTATCATACTCAGAATTAGATTCTACTAAGTTCACATAATGTTTATTTGAGACATTTTAAACATTTAATCCTTTTTCATTCTTTTTATTTTTATGTATAATTGTATATAATGAAAAATTTATTTATTTGTTTATTTTAATTTTTCTATTACAAAAATTTGTAATGTGTTTTGACTAAATTTTTGTTTTGCTAAACAATATTTTTAAATTTTTTGTTTAGTTTTATAATATTTTATATAAAGTATTTACATAAACATAATATAAATTTTTTTTTTGATTTTTATAAAAAAAATTTTCAGTAAAATAAAATACAAATTTAAATTTTTTCTTGATTGCTGTAACTAGTACCCCTTCTTTACAGGTCCAATTAAAAAAATTATATTTTTTTTCAGTTACAAAAAAAATTGTTTTTTTTTTTATTAAAAAAAAATTTAAAACTTTACATAATATTTTTTTTGTATTTTTTTTTTTTTATTATAAGGTCCTTTAAGTAAAAGAAATGCTTAGCGTAATTGTATAGTAAAGAAAAATTTTAGATAGGGAAAAGAGAATGTATAGTTAGCTCTATTTATTAGAAAAAAGAGGGATAGATTGAAATATAGAAAGTGGTTTTAGTTTCAATTTCGACTGGTTACCCCAGCGTCAACAGTGTGGACTGTGCTGAACACACACTGCAAGGTACACCATCGAAACGAAAACTGTACTTGTTTACAAGTACTTAAAATTTAAAATCGAAGCATGTTCAGTGTGGACTGTGCCCACATTTTATACTGAACTCACACTGTACGATGTTAAATTTTTTTCTTAGAAGAAAAAGGTTTACGGTTTTTCCTGTTATCCCTTCCCAGCATGTACAGTGTGGACTGAGCCCACATTTTATACTGCACTCACGCTGCAAGAATAGACAACAGGAAAAATCGTGCAGTTTTAGAATCATAAATAAAGTATAGTTTTTTGAAGAGATTTTGAATATTTTCTGAAAGATTTCACCCCAGCATGTACAGTGTGGACTGTGCCCACATTTTATACTGCACTCACGCTGCAAGGTGAAAAGTTTCTTCCAATATTATAAGGAAAGTTTTTTAGAAGAGGGTTTGAATATTTTCTGAAAGATTTCACCCCAGCATGTACAGTGTGGACTGTGCCCACATTTTATACTGCACTCACGCTGCAAGGTGAAATGTTTCTTCCAATATTATAAGAAAAGTTTTTTAGAAGAGGGTTTGAATATTTTCTGAAAGATTTCACCCCAGCATGTACAGTGTGGACTGTGCCCACATTTTATACTGCACTCACGCTGCAAGGTGAAATGTTTCTTCCAATATTATAAGAAAAATAATTTAATAGAGCTATTTGAATTGGGGTTTCTAAAATATGTATTTTAACGTTTTTTAATTATGTGTAAAAATGTTTTCTTTCTTTTCTTTTCTTTTTTTTTTTTAAAACTATATAATTTCAAAAAAAAATTTTGTACTAGGCGATTTGCCTTTTATGTGTTCAAAGGGCAGAGACTCGTAAATCTTCCGCCTCTTTGAGAAGGGTAGGACTCATAGTCTTACCACGTTGGTAGGACTTATTGTCCACGTTGGGCGCCATTTGTTATGTTAAAATTAAATAAATTTGTAAGTAGTTAAACTACGAAGGATCTGAGTTCAAATGTACTCAAATAAAAAGGATTTATCATAAAGGAAATTATGATAAAAAGGAAAACAGGTGAAAGTAGAGGCAAGAGAAAGTGCTCTGCTTTCAATTAGTGACCTGGTGTTGAGTCCACTGTCTAAGGACATCCGTGTTCTAAGGCTGGGTCTAAGCTCGTCGGTGGGTGGGTACGGACAGTGAACACCAGGGGGTTTCATAACAATATTAATAGGATGTCTTTCGTTAAAAAAAGATAAAAAGGAGATCTCAAAGAAAAAGGATATTTGAAAAACCCCAACCAATTCAAAAAATAAAAAAAACTTAATTCTAAATGACTAATAAGTCATCTTCAGCTCATGGCTATGGCCATCTAAAGCTGGACCTTATATCAGCATTTCTTATTTACCTTTAAGGACCTGTGGGATTTTCTTAGTAACAATACATTGTTATTTTAAGTATGATTTTTATTAAAAAAGAAAGAAAGCAAATATAAAAATAATTATTTACTAAAATACATAGATTGTTTTTTTTTTTTTTATTTTCTGTTTTCAGGATTTATTGTAAAATATAATATAATAATTTTAATATTTATAATTTATAATTTGAAATTCTATAATTTATAATTTGAAAATCTATAATTTATAATTTGAAAATCTATAATTTACAATTTCTCCGATATCATTATTTACTATTTTGTTTTAATAATATATTTGTATCATTGATTGGTTTTATTTATATAAATTTCTTGTATTATTTTAAGTTGTATATATATCTATAATTTAAATTTTTCTTTTTCGATATATATATATAAACAATTTTAAAATGTTTTTTTTTATTTATTTTGCCTACTTGTGAGGGCTTGAAATAACAAATTCGTAATTTGTTGTCTTCTAATGTTGCTCTTTCCTTGTAGGTGGTAACATTAGGTTGGGCTTCTTGACTATTTGTCCCTTTTTTGTATTGAAGATTACTATAATGGACCTTTGTTTATTGTTTTGTTGCAAGTCTCATTATCGAACTTTTTTTTTGTTTTGTGGTAAACACAATATCAAAATTTGAGGCGGGTTATTGCATTATGGTGCCTTTTTTTTTTGTTTTGTGGTAAAACATAATATGAAATTGTTGTAAAAAAATCAATTCTTTTATATTTTATTTATTTAATTTTGTACTACTTTAAATATTATTTAATATTACTTTTAATATTATTTTAGTGAAATAAAAAAATTTGCAACTATAATATATTACAAATGAAATTAGGCTGTGCCCGATAGTATGATATTTAAAAATGATTATATAGTTTTGAACTATACTAGGTACAAAGTAAAAAGATAAAAAAATTTTAAGTCTGAAAAATTAAAAAAAACTTTGTAGAGCTAAATGCTAATATTTTATACTTTTTGTTCGTTCAAAGTAAAAAATGAGTTAGTTGGCTGAGATTGGGTACTTTACCCTATAGACCAAAAGTAAAATTTCCTATTAGCTAAAAAAATAAAAAAATATTCAAAGTAGAATAGTATTTATTAATACATTATTTTATTTTATTATTATTTTCAGAATTAAGTAATTTTAATGAAATCAGAGAATAAAAAATTATGGATAACTCATTGTATTATATTGAACTTCATAAAAATCCAATCAGATTTGATGCAGTTTCATCGTTAACAAATGTATTTTTCGACGACAAAAATAAACAGGTAGGTACGATAATTTAATTTTTACTAACTATTAACGAATGAATATATAAATCAAATTAGGTAGGTGTGCCTATAAATTAATATTTTAGATATCTTCATTTTTTATTTTTAGATATTTGCTGTACGATCTGGTGGAGCTACAGGTAAAGCTTTTAATATTTTTTCTAAAGCCAATCGAAGAAAATGTAATTTCATTTCGCATGGATGATCAAGGGACCATTCGTTTTATTAAATTCAGTTCGGAATATCATATTATAGCTGTTCAACGTGAAGAAAATTCAGTTGAATTTATATGTTTTCAAGATGGTCGACTGCAACCGCCAATGATTACGTATAATGCCAAATCTTCAGTAATATTTGGTTTTGTTTGGGTCGATAACAAAGAGGTTTCAATGATTTCCAACACTGGTATTGAAATATTTTCAATAAATCCAGAAAAACGACAAATTAAATCTGTTAAATCAATAACAATGTCAATTAGATTAGAGGATATTATAATTATAATGTTGACTAAACACAATAGGATAGTCTGCAACTTAAAAACTTAAAAATTAGTAATTATTCTATAGAGCAGGATTTAATAATTTTATTGTATAAAGTCCATAAATAAAGTAAAATATATAATACATTATAAATTAAGGTATATGAAATAAAGAAAGAAAGTAAAGTATAAAATCATATAAGTAATATTGTATATGTGATATAAGTCATAAGAATAGGGAAAATTAAGTAGTCAAATAAGAAATGAATAATAATTGGATAAAAAATAAATTAATTTAATCAAATTAATGTGATAAGAAATAAATTATTTAATAAAACAATATGCAATTCCAGCCTATGGCTGTTTGCAGAAGTTATAATGTAAAAATTAAAAATAGTCGAATTTGTTAGGATAAATAATAATTTTTTTTCCATTGTTTAACTAATTTATAAAATTTGAAATAAATAAATAAATAAATAAATAAATAAATAAATAAATAATTAAATGGTTTGCTTGGTGTCCAGAAGGTAATTTAGCAATTTTAGATGGAAATGTTTTGATGCTTGTTATAATTAAGCAAAAATCAATTACAAAACTATTTAAGTTAGAGCTTGATAATGTGAGAGAAGTGTCTGAACGTGAAGTGACCTTAGGAATTGGCTGTTTTAATTTTTCAACAAAATACAAATAGATTATTAGAAGTTCAAATTTTTAGAAAGTATTTTCGACCGAATTAATAGAGTTTATCCGATTTGGATTATTTTTAATTAATTTTTATCAAACATTTTAATCAAAACAGAAGTTTTAATTTATTATTTTAACTAAGCAGATATTATAAGTATTATCTTAGTATCTTGATTTTATCACAAAACGAAAATAAATATAATTTTTTTTTTTTTAATTGCTGTTTTTTGTTTAATTTTTCCAGCTGTTTCCATTTTTTCCAGCACATATATATTTTTTTTTTTTTAAAACCATATATAAAATGAGAACTCTTGAAGAAAAATTTTTAAAACAAACAGTTTTTTTTTTTTTTTGTATTTATGATATATGGTGTATGGTGTATGGTGTATGGCTTGCTAGGTTGATTTTCGAATGTTAGTATTAAATTTAGTTAGTGGAGGAGCCAATCAGAGGTGACATTTCTGGTCATTGTACTTCGATCCGATCTCAACCGGGTACCGCTCGGTTTGGTTGAGATCAGGAACGACCAGAAATGTTCCTCTATTTTACATCTGTCTTCACTATCACCTCCATGAATTCAAAATCATGATGTCTCAGTGATAATGAATTCCTGGAGATGGCAGCGAAGTCAGATGTAACACCACTTCGTAGTATGGATCCTCCTAGTGGAGTTTCCATGTGGTGTGATTGGCATGCCTTGGCTTCGGATTCTTGGATAGACCCAAGAATCCTCCACCAAGATCGGGCTTTTGGGTTTACACTGGAAGTGGCATTGTTTGGCTCACTTTCCAGTAAAACACCGCTGAACTTGTCATCTCAAGCTAGTGGGATTAATCCCGCAAAGCTTAAGATGGCAAGTTCTAGCACCTAAAGACAAAAGGGTAAAAAATAAATATTTACCTTTTTTTTTGTTTTGTGGTAAAACATAATATGAAATTGTTGTAAAAAAAATCAATTCTTTTATATGATTTTTAATCAAAACAATTTCATATAAAAACAAAAAAAAAGGTAATTATGCAAAATTTACAAAATATTACATCAGATGTATTATTCTGTAAATCATGCTTTTTACGTATTCTTGACCTATTCCAAATAAAAAAATTCTTGAGTAAAAAAAAAAAATGCAGTTATATTATTTTTTTTTTTTATATAACTAGTTAAATAATGTTCTATATTTTGGGTATGCATAATACCAAATTTTTATTAGATCATTTCACCGTAACAAAATAGATTCAATCTCACGCATTGAAAATGGTGGATTGAAGCTAGAAAACGGGTGAATGAAGAAAAAGAAAGTGGGGCTCGAAGCTGACCCTGAGATAAAGAGTCTCATGTGTTACCTACTGAGTTAGCCGGGCAAAATTTTTATTTATTTAAAAAAAACGGATTAAATTTTATTTTTATGCAATAATTTGTATGTTATTATGATGTGTAATTTTATTTTTTTCAATATTTATTTGATTCAAACACCTCGTTAGGGGTTTTCTTTTTGTTTATATATATATAAACTATTTTTTTTTATATTTTATTATATGTTTGATTTTATAAGATGCAATAACGTATAATTTTTACATGTATTATTTTATTAATCCTTAAATATAAAATTGTTATTTTCATATATAAAATTATTATATCCTAATAATTTTTTTCAATATAATAAAAATAAAAAAAAATTCATCAAATATAATTTGAAATTATTGTTAATTTTACATTAACTTTTTAATTGTTGAATTTACTCAAATTATTTATAATGAGGTGTTATTGTTAATTATTGAATGTCTTAAATTTTAAAATGGTCACTTAGTACAATTCTAATCTAGTATAAGAAATCTTAGATTTTTGCATAATTTATTTATATGGTGCATTGACTTTTTTTTTGAGAGTGCCTTTCTTCATCTGCTGAAGATTGCTTAAGTAGTTAGTTCTATAACTTCTTTGATTCGCAAAGAGTGGAACTAACTAAGTATTGTTTTCATCCGGAGAGTATTATCTCGGGAGTGCCTAAATTGTGAAATCGAGTCGGCCGTTTCACTGATTATATATTCAATTAAATGCTTCATAGCATTTGTTGTTTGTCAATGAAATCAGTTGTCTATCATACTCAGAATTAGATTCTACTAAGTTCACATAATGTTTATTTGAGACATTTTAAACATTTAATCCTTTTTCATTCTTTTTATTTTTATGTATAATTGTATATAATGAAAAATTTATTTATTTGTTTATTTTAATTTTTCTATTACAAAAATTTGTAATGTGTTTTGACTAAATTTTTGTTTTGCTAAACAATATTTTTAAATTTTTTGTTTAGTTTTATAATATTTTATATAAAGTATTTACATAAACATAATATAAATTTTTTTTTTGATTTTTATAAAAAAAATTTTCAGTAAAATAAAATACAAATTTAAATTTTTTCTTGATTGCTGTAACTAGTACCCCTTCTTTACAGGTCCAATTAAAAAAATTATATTTTTTTTTCAGTTACAAAAAAAATTGTTTTTTTTTTTATTAAAAAAAAATTTAAAACTTTACATAATATTTTTTTTGTATTTTTTTTTTTTTATTATAAGGTCCTTTAAGTAAAAGAAATGCTTAGCGTAATTGTATAGTAAAGAAAAATTTTAGATAGGGAAAAGAGAATGTATAGTTAGCTCTATTTATTAGAAAAAAGAGGGATAGATTGAAATATAGAAAGTGGTTTTAGTTTCAATTTCGACTGGTTACCCCAGCGTCAACAGTGTGGACTGTGCTGAACACACACTGCAAGGTACACCATCGAAACGAAAACTGTACTTGTTTACAAGTACTTAAAATTTAAAATCGAAGCATGTTCAGTGTGGACTGTGCCCACATTTTATACTGAACTCACACTGTACGATGTTAAATTTTTTTCTTAGAAGAAAAAGGTTTACGGTTTTTCCTGTTATCCCTTCCCAGCATGTACAGTGTGGACTGAGCCCACATTTTATACTGCACTCACGCTGCAAGAATAGACAACAGGAAAAATCGTGCAGTTTTAGAATCATAAATAAAGTATAGTTTTTTGAAGAGATTTTGAATATTTTCTGAAAGATTTCACCCCAGCATGTACAGTGTGGACTGTGCCCACATTTTATACTACACTCACGCTGCAAGGTGAAAAGTTTCTTCCAATATTATAAGGAAAGTTTTTTAGAAGAGGGTTTGAATATTTTCTGAAAGATTTCACCCCAGCATGTACAGTGTGGACTGTGCCCACATTTTATACTGCACTCACGCTGCAAGGTGAAATGTTTCTTCCAATATTATAAGAAAAGTTTTTTAGAAGAGGGTTTGAATATTTTCTGAAAGATTTCACCCCAGCATGTACAGTGTGGACTGTGCCCACATTTTATACTGCACTCACGCTGCAAGGTGAAATGTTTCTTCCAATATTATAAGAAAAATAATTTAATAGAGCTATTTGAATTGGGGTTTCTAAAATATGTATTTTAACGTTTTTTAATTATGTGTAAAAATGTTTTCTTTCTTTTCTTTTCTTTTTTTTTTTTAAAACTATATAATTTCAAAAAAAAATTTTGTACTAGGCGATTTGCCTTTTATGTGTTCAAAGGGCAGAGACTCGTAAATCTTCCGCCTCTTTGAGAAGGGTAGGACTCATAGTCTTACCACGTTGGTAGGACTTATTGTCCACGTTGGGCGCCATTTGTTATGTTAAAATTAAATAAATTTGTAAGTAGTTAAACTACGAAGGATCTGAGTTCAAATGAACTCAAATAAAAAGGATTTATCATAAAGGAAATTATGATAAAAAGGAAAACAGGTGAAAGTAGAGGCAAGAGAAAGTGCTCTGCTTTCAATTAGTGACCTGGTGTTGAGTCCACTGTCTAAGGACATCCGTGTTCTAAGGCTGGGTCTAAGCTCGTCGGTGGGTGGGTACGGACAGTGAACACCAGGGGGTTTCATAACAATATTAATAGGATGTCTTTCGTTAAAAAAAGATAAAAAGGAGATCTCAAAGAAAAAGGATATTTGAAAAACCCCAACCAATTCAAAAAATAAAAAAAACTTAATTCTAAATGACTAATAAGTCATCTTCAGCTCATGGCTATGGCCATCTAAAGCTGGACCTTATATCAGCATTTCTTATTTACCTTTAAGGACCTGTGGGATTTTCTTAGTAACAATACATTGTTATTTTAAGTATGATTTTTATTAAAAAAGAAAGAAAGCAAATATAAAAATAATTATTTACTAAAATACATAGATTGTTTTTTTTTTTTTTATTTCCTGTTTTCAGGATTTATTGTAAAATATAATATAATAATTTTAATATTTATAATTTATAATTTGAAATTCTATAATTTATAATTTGAAAATCTATAATTTATAATTTGAAAATCTATAATTTACAATTTCTCCGATATCATTATTTACTATTTTGTTTTAATAATATATTTGTATCATTGATTGGTTTTATTTATATAAATTTCTTGTATTATTTTAAGTTGTATATATATCTATAATTTAAATTTTTCTTTTTCGATATATATATATATAAACAATTTTAAAATGTTTTTTTTTATTTATTTTGTCTACTTGTGAGGGCTTGAAATAACAAATTCGTAATTTGTTGTCTTCTAATGTTGCTCTTTCCTTGTAGGTGGTAACATTAGGTTGGGCTTCTTGACTATTTGTCCCTTTTTTGTATTGAAGATTACTATAATGGACCTTTGTTTATTGTTTTGTTGCAAGTCTCATTATCGAACTTTTTTTTTGTTTTGTGGTAAACACAATATCAAAATTTGAGGCGGGTTATTGCATTATGGTGCCTTTTTTTTTGTTTTGTGGTAAAACATAATATGAAATTGTTGTAAAAAAATCAATTCTTTTATATTTTATTTATTTAATTTTGTACTACTTTAAATATTATTTAATATTACTTTTAATATTATTTTAGTGAAATAAAAAAATTTGCAACTATAATATATTACAAATGAAATTAGGCTGTGCCCGATAGTATGATATTTAAAAATGATTATATAGTTTTGAACTATACTAGGTACAAAGTAAAAAGATAAAAAAATTTTAAGTCTGAAAAATTAAAAAAAACTTTGTAGAGCTAAATGCTAATATTTTATACTTTTTGTTCGTTCAAAGTAAAAAATGAGTTAGGTGGCTGAGATTGGGTACTTTACCCTATAGACCAAAAGTAAAATTTCCTATTAGCTAAAAAAATAAAAAAATATTCAAAGTAGAATAGTATTTATTAATACATTATTTTATTTTATTATTATTTTCAGAATAAAGTAATTTTAATGAAATCAGAGAATAAAAAATTATGGATAACTCATTGTATTATATTGAACTTCATAAAAATCCAATCAGATTTGATGCAGTTTCATCGTTAACAAATGTATTTTTCGACGACAAAAATAAACAGGTAGGTACGATAATTTAATTTTTACTAACTATTAACGAATGAATATATAAATCAAATTAGGTAGGTGTGCCTATAAATTAATATTTTAGATATCTTCATTTTTTATTTTTAGATATTTGCTGTACGATCTGGTGGAGCTACAGGTAAAGCTTTTAATATTTTTTCTAAAGCCAATCGAAGAAAATGTAATTTCATTTCGCATGGATGATCAAGGGACCATTCGTTTTATTAAATTCAGTTCGGAATATCATATTATAGCTGTTCAACGTGAAGAAAATTCAGTTGAATTTATATGTTTTCAAGATGGTCGACTGCAACCGCCAATGATTACGTATAATGCCAAATCTTCAGTAATATTTGGTTTTGTTTGGGTCGATAACAAAGAGGTTTCAATGATTTCCAACACTGGTATTGAAATATTTTCAATAAATCCAGAAAAACGACAAATTAAATCTGTTAAATCAATAACAATGTCAATTAGATTAGAGGATATTATAATTATAATGTTGACTAAACACAATAGGATAGTCTGCAACTTAAAAACTTAAAAATTAGTTATTATTCTATAGAGCAGGATTTAATAATTTTATTGTATAAAGTCCATAAATAAAGTAAAATATATAATACATTATAAATTAAGGTATATGAAATAAAGAAAGAAAGTAAAGTATAAAATCATATAAGTAATATTGTATATGTGATATAAGTCATAAGAATAGGGAAAATTAAGTAGTCAAATAAGAAATGAATAATAATTGGATAAAAAATAAATTAATTTAATCAAATTAATGTGATAAGAAATAAATTATTTAATAAAACAATATGCAATTCCAGCCTATGGCTGTTTGCAGAAGTTATAATGTAAAAATTAAAAATAGTCGAATTTGTTAGGATAAATAATAATTTTTTTTCCATTGTTTAACTAATTTATAAAATTTGAAATAAATAAATAAATAAATAAATAAATAAATAAATAAATAATTAAATGGTTTGCTTGGTGTCCAGAAGGTAATTTAGCAATTTTAGATGGAAATGTTTTGATGCTTGTTATAATTAAGCAAAAATCAATTACAAAACTATTTAAGTTAGAGCTTGATAATGTGAGAGAAGTGTCTGAACGTGAAGTGACCTTAGGAATTGGCTGTTTTAATTTTTCAACAAAATACAAATAGATTATTAGAAGTTCAAATTTTTAGAAAGTATTTTCGACCGAATTAATAGAGTTTATCCGATTTGGATTATTTTTAATTAATTTTTATCAAACATTTTAATCAAAACAGAAGTTTTAATTTATTATTTTAACTAAGCAGATATTATAAGTATTATCTTAGTATCTTGATTTTATCACAAAACGAAAATAAATATAATTTTTTTTTTTTTAATTGCTGTTTTTTGTTTAATTTTTCCAGCTGTTTCCATTTTTTCCAGCACATATATATTTTTTTTTTTTTAAAACCATATATAAAATGAGAACTCTTGAAGAAAAATTTTTAAAACAAACAGTTTTTTTTTTTTTTTGTATTTATGATATATGGTGTATGGTGTATGGTGTATGGCTTGCTAGGTTGATTTTCGAATGTTAGTATTAAATTTAGTTAGTGGAGGAGCCAATCAGAGGTGACATTTCTGGTCATTGTACTTAGATCCGATCTCAACCGGGTACCGCTCGGTTTGGTTGAGATCAGGAACGACCAGAAATGTTCCTCTATTTTACATCTGTCTTCACTATCACCTCCATGAATTCAAAATCATGATGTCTCAGTGATAATGAATTCCTGGAGATGGCAGCGAAGTCAGATGTAACACCACTTCGTAGTATGGATCCTCCTAGTGGAGTTTCCATGTGGTGTGATTGGCATGCCTTGGCTTCGGATTCTTGGATAGACCCAAGAATCCTCCACCAAGATCGGGCTTTTGGGTTTACACTGGAAGTGGCATTGTTTGGCTCACTTTCCAGTAAAACACCGCTGAACTTGTCATCTCAAGCTAGTGGGATTAATCCCGCAAAGCTTAAGATGGCAAGTTCTAGCACCTAAAGACAAAAGGGTAAAAAATAAATATTTACCTTTTTTTTTGTTTTGTGGTAAAACATAATATGAAATTGTTGTAAAAAAAATCAATTCTTTTATATGATTTTTAATCAAAACAATTTCATATAAAAACAAAAAAAAAGGTAATTATGCAAAATTTACAAAATATTACATCAGATGTATTATTCTGTAAATCATGCTTTTTACGTATTCTTGACCTATTCCAAATAAAAAAAATTCTTGAGTAAAAAAAAAAAATGCAGTTATATTATTTTTTTTTTTATATAACTAGTTAAATAATGTTCTATATTTTGGGTATGCATAATACCAAATTTTTATTAGATCATTTCACCGTAACATATTTTGAGTTTCTTGTATTTGATCAGGTAAAAAATTAAAGCAAATGGGTGCAATGTGAGTTGTTCTTTGTCTAGCAAATTGACTATTTGTTCTTGATGGTTCTATTCTACCACTATTTCTAGTCTGACTAAAGGGCCGATAATTAAATTCTAAAGTATGGAAACCCATAGAATTTATATGCCTGTAGACTTGGATAACAGATATATAAAACGAAATTCCTCGTATAGGTAAGTTATTAATGAAGTTTTTAGAGTAAAGATCAATAGAAGGAAATCGAGAAGGTAGACTGAAAACTGCCTTGATGGCCTTGTTTTGAAGACGTTGTAGTTTTTTAATTTCAGTTAGATTAGTGTTTGCCCAAGTAGATGTAGCATAAGATAGATGAGAGTGCACCAGTGCAAAGTATATATTTTTTTTAACATCTGAGTTTAAGTGATTAAACAATTTCTTTAGAATTCCAACTCCTGGAGCTATTTTGTTCGCTATAAACTTAATTTGAGATTTCCACGCAAAATCGTTATCTATCCTAACACCCAAGAATTTTATACTAGTGCTTTCTCGTATAACATGCCCGTCAAGGTTAACTGAAATAGTTTCATTGTTAAAAAATCTTCTACGTTGGGGAGTGACAAATAAAATCAAATTAGTCTTCTCTACATTAAGTTTATAAGCTTGTTTAGATTCATATATCTTTTAATCTTTTTATAGTAATTTTGAATGGAGTCAGCAATATCTCTACTTGATCTAGAAGGATAATAAAGTGATGAGTCATCAGCAAATAAATTGAGAATTCCTGTTAATCCAATCTTTGGCAGGTCATTAATGAAAATTAGGAAAAACAAGGGACCCAGTACGCTACCCTGTGGAACACCGACTGTACTGGGTCTTAAGCTACTGTTTAAGTCACTTCCCAATTGAACAAATTGGAATATATTGGTTAGATAGTTTTTAATTAATGCAAGTGATCTTCCTCGTATACCTGCTGCATGTAACTTAACTAGCAAAATGTCATGATCTACAAGATCAAACGCTTTACTTAGATCAAGAAAGAGTACACCAACTAGATAGCCCTGGTCTGCTTGTTTGATAATTGATTCTAGGAAAAAAGAAATAGCGAGGTCTGCACCAGATCCCGATCTGAAACCAAATTGTTGATTGTAAAAGAAGTTACTATTGTTGAGAAATTTATAAATTCTACCATAAATTAATTTTTCAAAAATTTTGTTGAGAGCAGGTAAGATGGAGATTGGTCTATAGTTGGACGGAGACATCTTATCTCCTTTCTTTAAAATAGGACAGATTTTTTGGATTTTTAAAAGGTCGGGATAAATACTAGTTAATAAAATTAGATTAGCTAGAATAGTGATAGCAGGAGTGAGACATTCTGCTGATTGTTTAATAATGATATTGCTGATTCCATCGTGACCAATTGCTTTCCCTATTTTAAGAGCATTTATAATATATAAAACTTCAGTCTCCTCGATTGGATCTAATATAATAGATTGTGGCATATGCGAGATGTTAGTATTAGTTTCATTAGTACCTATGTATAAATTGGATTGGTCGTTACTAGTGGTTTCATTTATTCCCTGTTGGGATTGAATTGCCATGGTAGCAAAATAATTATTCATAATGTTAGTAAAGTAATCTAGACTAAGTTAAATTTGTAGCTTTGGAAACCGAGTCAGTTGACAATCCAGGACTTAATACATCAGGAATGGCAGTTGTTGTGTTTGATGGAGTTGTTGAGGAAGTATTTTGGTGTACAACTTCTTTATGATCACAAGGATGATAATAATTACGATGATCACTGTAAATAATCTTTGTTGGAGGTGATGGTATCATTAATGCTTTTGATATCAACATTTTCATTGAATTCGAAGTCGCATTCGGATTTTGATCTCCTCATTAGCTTCAACGGACAATGGTTTTTTGAAATTTCCTGGAGTTGATTTTCCCTACCGATGGTTACATTTGTCAAACGGAAGAACTTTTTTTTGATACTAAAAATAGAAATAAAATTCATTAACATTTGTTTAAATTCAAGATATATTTGTTTTTTGTTCATCGTCGCCCCGAAATTATTTTGACGTATATCCGAAAAAACGAGTTTTGGGAAATCGACTTTAAAGTTGGAATGTAAATAACAAAACACTGGCCGAAAAACATATATATTTTTTTTTTTTTTGTGAAAGCTAAAACCTTAAACAACATTTTAAGATCGAAAAAAGAAGTCCTTTAGAGTTCCAATTCCGAGCTACCACAACTTTTATTCAAAAGTATCTTGCTGTAAGCGCCACTATTGCATGGGTTTCTACCACCTCTTTGCACGTACAACATTTTTTAAAACACTTACGGCACAATAATTCTTAAAAAATAAACCATAATATTAAAATTTTTAGACATTATGTCATAATAATTGCTGCAAAAATTCGCAATATAGCATTTTATAAGGACATACGGCACAATAATAGAAATTTTAGCGTATGCGACAGTATAATATTTCCTACTTTGTTTGTTTATTTTGTATGAGAATTTGCCGTATATCCAAAAATTTGGTTCATACGGTATTATAGGAGCAAAAAATTTCAATTTTATGGCATTTACGTCAAAGTCAACACTCAATATCTCAGAAACTAATAGAGATAGGAAGATTCCGATTGGACAGTTTGATAGAGCTTGAAAAATTATAAGCATCTACATACTCAACTCATTTTTTTGTCATTTTGTCATGTACGACAGTATAATTGCCGGGCGACGCATTGTTGTTGGTCTTAAAAGAATGTGGTATAAAATTTCAGTTTCGGTCTTAAAAAACTGTGTTTTTTCAATGTTGACTCGAAAATTAGCCTTTTCCAATTTAGAGAATACCATTTTAATATTTTCTACATGCTTCATCTCAGTTTTTCCAAACATCATTATGCCGTTATGATCCTTTTTGATGGAATTTTTATTGGCCCCAGTATCTATCAAAAGGTTGAGGATTTTGCCATCAGCCGTTTGATTCTCTAAGTAGGGTACACTGGAGAGGCTCCCATCATAAAATTTACTTCATGTGGAGTGTCTTCTCGAACCAAATCTTAGCTGTCTGATAGATATTTCTGCGATTCTTCGACAACTTCTTCATCACTTCCTTGATTAGCAATTTGACGATTATTCCTTATGTGTTGTAAAATTGCACTATATAGTGGCTTGTGGCGAACTAGCTCATAATCCTTCAAAATATTTTCGACATTGTGAACCCATGAAATATATTGGATTCCCGTAAAAAATTTGTAACTCTTTTACGGAATCTGGGAGTTTTTCTAATTCCTTCAACTCGTTCTCATCTTTTGGTGCCACTAAAGGCCTGAGATTGACAGCAGCAGGCGGATTTCCAGCAGCGGGTGGATCTTCAGCAGCACGCACATTCTCTAAGGCGATCAGTCTTCTTTCAATGTTTGGGCCAACGTTCTCTAAATTAGCTAGTCTTTGCCCTATGGATTGAAATAAATTTTCTAAAGCAGCTAATCTTCTTTCCACAGCTTTGCTTGCCTGAATTTGAGCATTTAAAGCTCCTATTACTTCTGTAATTTTGCTTTGAATTTTGTCCATTATCCTAACTTAAGGGATTTCACGGTTCTTCTTTTCGTCAAAAAATTTCAGATTTTTCCTCTTCTTTTTCCTTGAAAGGTTTGTATTAAAAAATTTGGTGGGGTGTCACAACATCAACAGGACATAAAGTCAGTTGACTTTATGTCTCAATTTTTGAGACATAAAGTCAACTGACTTTATGTCTCATTCAAAAGG
>OZ023273.1:98821904-98919674 GCA_964007475.1 Hybos culiciformis
GACATAAAGTCAGTTGACTTTATGTCTCAAAAATTGAGACATAAACATAAAGTCAACTGACTTTATGTCCTGTTGATGTTGTGACACCCCACCAAAAATTTATTGTTTAATTTGAAAATATTATAAAAAAATTTTGAGTTTTTTCGTTTTTTTTTTCCAAAAGTTTTTTTTATTTTTTTTTCAAATATATGCGGTTTTTTAATTTAAAAAAATTTCCCGAAATTTTTACTGCGCCAAAAGTTTGTGTATTTTTTGTTATTTATTGTATGTTCTCCTTTAAAATTATATATTTTTATTTTATTCTAAAATAATTGCTTTAAAGTTTTTTTTCATATTTATCGAAATGTATTTTTACAGAAACATTTTTTTGAGATTTTCCGTCTTTTTTTTCAAAAGTCCGTATTTAAAAATCGTATATTCGTACAATAATTTTTTTTTTTATATTTATCGAAAATTTTTTTACGAAAATTTCGATTCTCCGAATTCGTTCCGCGGAACCGATATTCTTTAATTAATTTACTTTAAGGACCTGCCCCAGTCTCTGAGCAAGATTAAGTTTTAAGACTTCGACACCTTAACCAAAAAAAAAATTTCTATGTAAAATTTGTTAATATTATTTGATAAATGTATATTTTTTCTTACTTACTTATTTTTTATTATCTGCTTCGGTGTTCCTTTTTAGCTGGTAAGCCTACTAGTGGCACAAACTCCTCTCACGTATTAGCAGGTTGGAGAATTCTTGCTTCAACTGTTATTGGCAGGGCTATTTTTTCCTCTATTTTTTTGGATTGGTATCTCGAACACTATGTTCTTATGGTAATTGCGTAACACTATGTTCTTATGGTAATAGTGGATGTTGACCTAATCCTGTTTTTTTGGATAGGTATCTTGAACACTATGTTCTTATGGTAATAGTGTATGTTGACCTAATCCTGCCCGCAGCGCCAGTTAATATTTTTGGGTGTTCGGTTGTTTTTGGTTGATTTATTAACCAACTTAATTAACACAATTCGATTTATTTTAAAATATCTACTTTATTCTCACAAATTATTTAATTTATAAAGAATAATTATTTAATCAAATTTAATTTTATTTATAATTATTAATTCAATTGTTTTATTTTAATCAAGTTTTTTTCTTTACCAGTTCACTATATTAACAATTTGAGGAGATTTAGCTACCGGTTAGGTTGAACGCGAGTTTTATTCTAATTCCTCTTCTTTATTTTTGACATTATAATAATTTATTTATTATGCGTTTAAAAATATTTCTCATGAAATAATAAGCTTGCGTCTGCACTTATTCGTACTAGTGCATAAAATTCATGGGAAAAAATAGGTTTGAATATGCTAAAATGCATTTGCTTATCAAATGCAAAAAGATATCATATTAAAATGTGTGGAAATATGTGGGATATCTAACTTAAATAGTAGATTACAACACATGTTAAGAAAATTTGTTATTACGAGTTGTGTATACACAAAAACACATAGACAAGAGTCAATACTTATATCACGCGACCGTTAGGTCGAGTGATATTTAATTTTTAATTTTTTATTGACAAGTGTCCATGTGTTTTTGTGTATATACACAACGAGCTGTATAACAAATTTTTTTTTTGTTAAGTTTGATTTTTCTTGGGCTCACAACTCTTTTTTGGTTTTATAAAGCCCGAATGGATATATCTTAATACATACAATTTTTTTTTTTTATATATGTGAGCGTAAGTATTCATAGTTTTTTTTTTTTAACTTAACTTATTTTCATAACTTAATATATTTTATAATTCATAGATATTGCTTATAACTTATTTTTATCAAAAGTATTAATTTTTCATTATTTTAAATATTTTAAACAATTTTTATAATTCATAGATATTACTTATAACTTATTTTTTATCGAAAACATTCATTTTTCATTATTTTAAATATTGTATATATTTTAAACAAATTTTATGAAAAAAAAAAAAAATGGAAATACTGAAAAAAAAAAGAAAAAGGAATAAAATTATTATTCAAATTATTATTTTTTTTTTTTTATATGGAACTAAAGATTTTAATTTTTTTTAAGAAGTTTATAATATTATTGTAACTTTCTTTTTTATCTTGGGCTAAAATTTTAAGATTTATATTATAAATTCTTCTTTGATCTGTGTACAACGGACAGGGGGGATGGAAATAAGGCCGCGGGAAATAAGGCCGCGACGTTTTTTTGTTGCGGTCTTATTTCATTTTGAAAAATGAAATAAGGCCGCGAAGATTTTTTCGCGGCCTTATTTCGTTTTTCAAAATGAAATAAGGCCGCGAAAAAATCCTCGCGGTCTTATTTCATTTTGAAAAATGAAATAAGACCGCAAAAAGTTCCTCGCGGCCTTATTTCGTTTTGGAAAATGAAATAAGACCGCGACAAAAAAAAACAATTATTCGGAGGGCTAATTTCATTTTTATAAATGAAATAAGGCCGCGTAATCTTGTGAGGTGAGCACACAGGGCAGGGGGCAGCAGGGCGGCGGGCGGGCGGTTGGTCAGTGGGATTTGCGGCGCAAAAAAATTCCTCGCAAAAAATTCACCGCAAAAAATTCCTCGCGGCCTTATTTTGTTTTGGAAAATGAAATAAGACCGCGACAAAAAAAAACAATTATTCGGAGGGCTAATTTCATTTTTATAAATGAAATAAGGCCGCGTAATCTTGTGAGGTGAGCACACAGGGCAGGGGCAGCAGGGCGGCGGGCGGGCGGTTGGTCAGTGGGATTTGCGGCCTTATTTCATTTTTCAAAATGAAATTAGCCCTCCGATTAATTTTTTTTTTTGTCGCGGTCTTATTTCATTTTTCAAAACGAAATAAGGCCGCGAGGAATTTTATGCGGTCTTATTTCATTTTTCAAAATGAAATAAGACCGCGAGGATTTTTTCGCGGCCTTATTTCATTTTTCAAAATGAAATAAGACCGCAACAAAAAACCTATCGCGGCCTTATTTCCCGCGGCCTTATTTCACTGCGCCAACGGACAGTCTTCAAAAATGTGTCGAATTGTGATAGGTGTTATATTATTTGGTTTACATTGACATAGTGGTGGGGTGAAGTATTCAGGATCAAACAGATAGGAGTGAGTTAATTTTGTGTGACCTACTCTTAACCTGGTTATTACTATAGCGTTTTTCCTGTGTAATTTATCTAAGTTTTCCCAATTTGTAGTATCCTGTTTTATTAATTTGAGTTTATTGTTTTGAGTTTATTATTCCAAATATCCTGAAAATCCTGTTTTAAAATTGTATAATTTTTTGTTTAAAGTCCCAAAACTGCCTTGTGTGAAGGCACAGGTGCTAAAATTAACGAAAATTAACGTCGCTGAAATTGATTCTTACAGAACCATTACAAGGGAATTAACGACAAGAGGTATTCAATGGCATTCTTATGAGGACAAAGCTTCTAGACCAGTAAAAGTTATGGCAAGAGGGCTACACCCTTCTTGGGATGAAGCAGAAATAGTCAGTGATCTGGCTAGTAAAGGATTCAACATATTAAAAGCCACAAACATCATTAAGAAAGAAACTGTAAGAGGCTTAGATGGTGTCCTTTCCTCGAATAAACGATGCTTGCCACTATTTATGCTTACATTCCACAATACAGAAAGTACACAGAGAGAAATGATTAACATTAATTATTAATTTTTGGAATATTTCATTCGATTTTTGCGCATAATATTGAGCTATAACTGGCCTAAGAATAATTTAATCCATTTATAACCGAGATTGTGCGAAAAAAATTTGTCATTGGGTATTAAAAGTTTCTCATAAATTTTGATTTGCAATTTGAATAAATTATTCTTCTTTTAGATTAAACTGTGAATCTTTTTTAATAATTTATTCCTCGAGTATTTAATAAGTTAATCAATTTTAATCAAAAACTATGAAACAAAAATCATAAAAATTCCTTATTTATTACATTTTCATTCCAGTCAATGAATAATTTATTACAATATTTCTCTTACTTTATTCACTTTAATTGAAAAAATTATTCAAACATTGGAACATTTCATACCATAGAGTTGGAAATAGATCTTATTTTATACCACTAATTTTTATAAGTCATTCTTTAATTTTCTTGAATTATTCTTTCAGGTTTAATAAATTAATCGAAATATTTTACTAATCTGACAGTAAATAAACCCAATCTGGAATGAATTATTAAAATGATATAATAATTTATTCCTTTTATAAGGCATAATATAACCTAGAATCTAGAATAAATCAAACAAGAGAAGGAGTAAACCATGAGAAAATTTGGAATAATTGTTGCTTATGTAATGAATGGTATATACCACTAAGGAAGATTAAATTATTTCTTCGTTACAGAATAATATATACTTCAAAATTATTAAATTAAGAAAATTAACTGAAAAATAGTTTTTCGTGAATATGTAAAGAGCAAAACAAACTAATCCTGTATAATTATCGTTTATCGTTTAAATTAATAAAAAAAGAGCGCTAGTTTTGGTAAGAAAAATCCGATATTGATTTCGACAATACCACAGATATTTGTTCCTTATGTTGAAAGCTGTTCGCATAAGGTACAAAAATTTTCCGAGTTAAAAGCAATGCGTTTTTCTTACTTGAACTTGCTTTTTTGATAATTTGAATTTGAAACGATAATTTATCCCGAATTAGTTTGTTCTGCTCTTCACATTTTCATCTCAAGAAACTATTTTTCAATTATTTTTCTTAATTTGATAATTTTGAGGTATACTATTCTCACCAAAATGTATATTCCAGCATTATAAGCTCCGCAAAATTCATTCTAAAAGGGATAACATACTGCTGTACCCATGAACATAGTACCTGTAAATTAAATAAAAATGTATCATTTATTTTATTTAAAAATTATTTTATTTGATTTTAAGTTAGTTTATTATTATTCAAAAATTGTTATTTAATTATTCTTAAACGAACTAAAATTACATAATACAGATGAACAGTATATTGTAATTTTTGACTTATTTTAATTAATTGCACAAGTTTTAAATGAGTATAAATCACAAAGCAAACTTCTGACCATTAATTAGATTTATATTATTGTTATTGTTTTTAGATTTAATTTCGATTTCTCTGATAAAAATTGAAAATATGAAAAATTTTAAAATAATTGTTCAATGCCTGCAAAAAATTATGAAACGAATGTATTTAACCATCGGCCACAATTACAAACTTTAGATCATCAGTGGAACCTATGTCATATATAGCAATTAGAATGTGTTGAAAAATTTGTTTTTCTCTGCAAAACTCCTTTGTTTTGTTTATTGTTACAGAAATATCGGACACACTTTTCAATTCTGTAGAAAAAGTCTTAATTGATTCGCTAATACTAACTTTCCAAATTCTGTTGTCAATCTTCTAACGAATATTTGGTTAAAAGACAGCGTTAAACGATTTAGAAATTTGAATTTTTTTTCAGTTCTGAAAATAAAATAAAAAAAAAATAATTTGAAAAAAAGCAAAAATACAATGTTAGATTAGACTCAATTGCAAAAACTACAATTAAAAAATATTTTACCTGAATTGCTTGAAAAGTTTTTGATAATTTCCATTACAGGCCATTACAGGATTTAGAAATTTGAATTTTTGAATTCTGCAAATAAAATAAAAAAAAAAAAAAAGGAATTTGGAAAAAATAAAAAATACATGTTATATTAGCTGCGTTAGATTAGACTCAATTGAAATATACCTGAATTGCTGAATTTTACCTGAATTGTATTCGTTCCGGAACTCGAGAAATTTTTCAAGATTATTGAATTATGTCAGTTCTTTGAACAGCACGATACTGAAGCTAAATTCTGGAATAGAAGCAAATATGAAATATTTTTGCGAACAATCCAATACTATATGAAAAAAATTACCTTTGATTCTCTACAATCATTTAAAAAACTAATTAGCTCGGATGCCAATTTCTTTCCCAAAAAGGTATCCAACGTTACAAAACTTTCTAGAAAAAATTCAACTATTAATGGATATATAATTTGTTAATGTAAAATTCTAGATATTTACTTCTTCAAACTTTTACCTTTTGGGAAAATAAAATAATAAAAAATTTTTATATTTCTGTAACAAATTAATAAAAATTCCATATCAAAATAAAAAATATTTTAAAATTTTAAAGCTTTTCTTACCTCGTGATTTTGATATCTAATAAATTTGTTGTTCGGTTTTTTTTTATTATTTTTAAAATGCACAACTTTTTTTAAATCTGGAAAAATAAATTTCAAAAAATGCTTATTATTGAAAACAATAATTATTCAAAAAACCGATCTATTTTTTTTTAATTAAATAAATTTAATTTTTTAATTTTATTTCATTTTTTCAAGACCTTTAGACTGTACTAATGCTTCGAATTGACTAATTTCTCTAGGTATATCATTCTTTTTGTGGAATAAATTAATAAAGTGCAGAATCACTTTCAAAATTTTATTCTAATTTTTTTATGATTGGTTCCAATTTTTTAATAAATTATTAATTTTTGTTGCAATTTTTCAAAAATCAATCGAATTAAGATTTTTTTGGAATAAATCAACCTTTTAAATTTAATGATATTAACAAAGAAATTAACAAGTTATTCCATTAAGATTAAGGGAATCATTTTTAAAGTTGTTCTTTAGACTTTAATAGTTTCTTCCAACGTTTAACATAATTTATTAAAATATGAACTCGAATGAGTATCTTTTTAAAACAGGAGTGGAAAATCTGTGAGTAATGACCGATAGTTTTGCGGGCCAAAAGAGTATTTATGCATTTTATATAAAAAATATATTATTATATAAAAATATTATATAAAAATATTCTACCCATTGAAAAAACGTTATTAATATAATATAGTATTATAAATATATAATTAGTGTATATATACTTCGTTGATTAATAGAAATAAACTGATCAGTTCTTCTTCGGTGAACAGTTTTAATTTTATTCAATAAATTTTTAAATTAATGATACGCTTTAATGTTTCTTAAAAACTAATTCTCATATATATTATTAGTTTGTAGCAATTATTTCCGGAAGTTCTTTTTGGTGTAAATAAACAATCAATTTCCAATTTTTACCATTAATTTATTTACGAAATTTCAGACCGAGTATAAAATAATATTTGCAACAGTCTCAATGAAATGTAATGCTAATTAATTACAAAAATCCGAAATTATTCTTAAAATTTTTTAAGAATTTAGATTATGTTTTAATCCAGTTTGTGTGAAAAAAATCGTGAAGTTGAACTCGCGCTATGGAATATTAATCTATGAGACAACAAAATATTTTAGTTTTTATTATGACTATCAAATTGATCAAACAAAACAAAGTTTTGTGTGGCGGACTTAGATTATCTGAAGATTTTTATTTGAACAAAAAGGTTGCGCTTAACCCCAAATTCTACTTTATAATACCATAAAACTTCTAAGACAAACATTTTTTTTTATTTTTTTAATCGTGTTAAATTAATTTTAATAGACGCATTTTGCTTATACCTAATTGAGACAGACTTGAATTTGTTTTTATTAGTGAATAAAATATAATTTTGGTAATTTCTGACTATTTTAAGACGGCTTACAAATTTGAACATTGACGTTGAACATAACGGCGTTGCCTTATTTATTTTAAAAAAATAGATACAATATTCTTTAAAAAAAATAATTTATTAAATCTAAAATGAATAAATCTTTAAGGCCTTTTCTCACAAATCAATCCTACTTTTCATGATTAATATAAAAAAAAAAAAATTAATTTGTTAAATTATTTGAATAATCAAAGCAACTACATATCTTAAATTATACCTACTTATGGAAAGACAACAATCCTATAATTTTTATGAAAAACATATTATAAACTATTCTGTGACAGGAATATTTTCTTAAATAAAAAGTGAATAAATTATAGGTCTTGTCTCGAATAATTTATTAAAAAAATTTATTGATTTGTGAAAATACGAAAAATGTGTGTTTTATGGAATAAATCCTTCCATAATTATCGTAAAATATGTTATTTTGAGAATAAAACTACATTTTATTAAAAATACTGGAATAAGTTATGTAAAAACAAGAATAGTTTAATCACAGTAAGGAGTAATTACTAATTTTATAAACTTTTTTAGCTCTGGAATAAATTATGAAACTAAATTGGAATATTTTTTTTGGAATGATATTTGTCAAATTTTGAATAGTTTATTAAAATATGACATGGTTCGTAACATTTTGGAGTAAATTAAACCATTGTTTTATTATTTTATGACATGCGAAATTTATGACATACGATGGAATGATTACTGCCACTTTTATTTCTCTCTGTGTATTGAAAAAATTTATGCAATAAAAACCATAATGCATATTGTCGTAAAAATTGAACCACTTCGTAAGGGATCAAATAAGCTTCCACAATGCATGAGATGTCAGGCGTTTGGGCACACGCAACGTTACTGTAATATAGATTTTGCATGTGTAAAATGTTCAGAGAAACATGCGACTAAAGACTGTAATTTACATAAAGAACAAAAAGCCAAGTGCGTAAATTGTCATGGTGATCATCCGGCCAGCTTCAGAGGTTGTATAGTAGCAAAAGAGCAGCAGGCGAGAAGAAATAAATTTGTCAACCCTAAACAACTAAAGCCGACTCCAGGCGGTAAGGATAGTAAACCTCGAGCTTCTTCGACCAATTCACAAACTGACAATCCAACTACAAAAACGAAATCGTACTCTCATATTGTGAGAAATGTGCGTCAGGAAGAAAATTCGGTGAAAGGAATGTTAACTCTTGTCTTGCAAAGGCTAGATAGCCAAGATCATGCAATCAAAACCCTGAGTGATGAAATCAGTAGAGTCAAGAGTAACCAGACTTCATAATGAGCCAAAATCTAAAATTGCCACATGGAATGCAAACGGTCTCCTGCAACATCTTTCTGAATTTATAATTTTTTTAGAAAGCGAAAAGATTGATATTTGTTTAATCTCAGAAACTTACTTTACTGCACAAACATGCATTAGAATACCACATTTCTCTTGTTACCATACTCCACACCCTGCGAATAGGGCAAGAGAAGGTGCTGCAATTGTAATAAGAAGCAACACACAACACCATGAGGAAACTAAGGTAGAAAACCTGAGCATGCAAGTAACAACAGTTAACATAATGACGAAAACTCAAAATCTTTAAGTTGCGGCAATATATTGTCCACCCAGGTGCTCTCCTACCAGGGAGGATTACAATAACCTCTTTCAAATGTTGGGAAACAATTTCATCATTGGCGGTGATTCCAATGCTAAACACACCTATTGGGGCTCGAGACTAACTACTCTAAAAGGGAAAATACTATATCAAGAGGGTAGAAGCCATAATTGTGATTTTCCCTCTTCTGGCTCTCCAACCTATTGGCCAACTGATTCTCCTAAAATACCAGATTTGAATGACTTTTTTATCGTTAAAGGAATATCCAACAATCATCTTGAAGTCGAGAATAGCGATGATTTGTCATCAGATCACACTCCTGTGATTTTGGTCCTCAGCGAAAAGATTGTAAAAAAGGAAATTCTTCCCAAAATAACCAACAACAAAACGAATTGGAATAAGTTTATAAACGATCTCGAGTCATTTATTCTAAGATCTCCACTTGAAACAGTAGACCAAATAGAGTCAGAAGTACAGCAGCTCATTGCAGATGTTCAACAAGCAGCAGAGAATAGCACACAACTTGAGCATAGTGAGTATCAGTCCTTAATAAGATATCCGAGAGAAATAATTGAATTAATTAAAGAAAAACGAAGAGCTAGAAGAAAATGGCAATTATCACGTTATCCTGGAGACAAAACAGTTTTTAATCGTCTCAACAATATTCTGAAAAGAAGCATTAAAGAGTATAAATATGAATCAATTAATAGTTTTCTAGGGAAATTAACAGCAGATACAAGCACGACTACTCGCTTTGGAAAGCAACTAAACGACTGGAGAGACCCTTGCTATCAGACCAAGGGCCATTGAAGAATCATGATGGTACATGGGTTGGAAATCACCATCAAAAAGCAAACCTCTTTGCAGAAAATGTTTTCAAGCCAAGTCCACAAATTACAAATGTAGAAAATACAAGCTTCATGGATAAGATTGATGAAATTGAGATAACATTCGTCACTCTCAAAGAACTTAGGCACATGTGTAGGTATGGACTCAGTAATAAAAAAGCACCAGGCTATGACCTTATTACCGGACAGGCTATAAAAGAGCTACCAGAGGTGGCACTACAAAAACTGCAGTATATAATAAATGCCTGTTTTAGACTGAAATATGTGCCCTGGCATTGGAAAATAGCGGAAGTAATAGTTGTACCAAAGCAAGGGAAACCACCTACTGAGGTAACATCTTATCTGTTGTGGATAAAAATTATTGTTCTACATTTAATATTTAGGTTAATGAAATATCAACAAAAGAAAGAATTACGTTATATTGCAAAATGCTTAATATGCATTTTGAAATATAATTTGACCGAATTCTTTCTTTTGATATTACATCATAAAACTAAAAATGTAACTCAATATTCTAAATGTAAAAATAAAAGAAAACGAGTTTTGATTTTAACAGCAACAAGATCGGTCGTTTTATTTCTAACAATTGGCGCAGTGAAAAAAAAAATAAATGGAAAAACTGAAAAAGTTAAGTGTGAAAAAATAAAAATAAGTTAAAAGAGGCGTATGAAAAAGTAATGTTCGATGTAAAATAATAAAATAATATTGAACGCAAAAAAAAAAATATGTTGAAAAATAAAAACACCATCGCAAAGAATAATATAAAAAAAAAAACACACGAAGCAGTCATAGAACTGCCGACAGAAGTTTATACTTAAAATATTAGAATTTACATTTTGAAATGAGCAGCCCATCATTTGTAGCCACTGTTATTTCATAGTTTAAATCTTTTAAGTATAAACTTCTGTTGGCAGTTCTATGACTGCTTCGTGTGTTTTTTGTATATTTTGCGCCGGCACGACTTAACCGGAGCTCACTGCTCAAAAAATTTTCGGCAGATAATCTTTATTTCACCGGAGCTACCTATTTCGGAAAGAAAAATTGTTTGTGTATTTTGCACCGGCACGACCTAACCGTAGCTCCCTACCCAAAAATTTTTTTCCAGGTAATATTAATTTCAGCGAAGCTACCTATTTCGGAAAAAAAATTTTTTTATTTTGCGCCGGCACGACCTAACCGTAGCTCCTTACCCAAAAACTTTTTCGGCTGGTAATCTTAATTTCACCGGAGCTACCTATTTAAAAAAAAAAAAAAATTACGTATATTTTGCTCCGGCACGACCTAACCGTAGCTCCCAACCCAAAATTTTTTTTTCAGGTAATCTTAATTTCACCGGAGCTACCTATTTAAAAAAAAAAATTTTTTCGTATATTTTGCTCCAGCACGACCTAACCGTAGCTCCCCACCCAAAATTTTTTTTTCACGTAATATTAATTTCACCGGAGGTCCGGAGCTACCTATTTTCAAAAAAAAATTTTTTTCGTATATTTTGCGTCGGCAACCTAACCGTACCTCACTACCCCAAAATTTTTCGGCTGGTAATCTTAATTTCACCGGAGCTACCTATTTAAAAAAAAAAATGTTTTTTCGTATATTTTGCTCCGGCACGACCTAACGTAGCTCCTTGCCAAAAATCTTTCGGCAGGTAATCTTTATTTGACCGGAGCTACCTATTTTGAAAAAAAAAAAAAATTTCGTGTATTTTGCTCCGGCACGACCTAACCGTAGCTCCCCACCCAAAATTTTTTTTTCAGGTAATATTAATTTCACCGGAGCTATTTTGAAAAAAAAATTTAGTTTTAAATAATTTGTAAACGAAAGATTTTTAAAATTAATTTGAATTTAAATTTTTCGCGCCAAATTATTTTGTTTTTATAAATAACAAATGATTATTGAACTACCTATTTTGAAAAAAAAAAAAAAAAAATTAGTTTTAAATAATTTGTAAACGAAAATTTTTTAAAAAATAATTTGAATTTAAATTTGTTGCGCCAAATTATTTTGTTTTTATAAATGACAAATGATTATTGAGTGGACCACTAATTTTTTTGAGTATTGAAACGTCAAAAACCATGTCAGTTCGAATTCGATTTCGAATGTCGAATGAGTAGAATGAAAATGAATTTTTACCCCCTACAGAATTACTCAATTATATCATACAACGCGCCTAAAGAAGTATAAACTTCAAAAATAAAAAAACATGCGTGTGCCGTGTACGCGCGGGGGAAGTTATACTTCGTATTCGTATTCGTGATGTGGAAATAAAATACAACAACAAGTACGTATTTCAGCTAATTTCACGACGCTCACACTGTTTACTTCGCTTCATAGCAAGAATACCACGCGCATGTGTTTGGGATCTACCAACTCACTCTCTTTCTCTCTCCTCGCGCATGTGTTTGGGGTGGGTGTTTCGGAATTCAGAAATTTTATTTCGAAATTAAATAAATTTCGAATACTAATCTCATTGGAATGTATGGATGTGTGTATGTTGTCCATGGCTGATTAAAAAAAAGCCTTAAATTTTTTTTATTAATTTAGATTTTTGAGGAAGGAAAATTATTATATTACATTACATTACAATTATTACAAAACGAATAAATTTGTAAAATGAATTAAAATTTAAATAATTTATTAACCACTTTAACTAAATTTCTATAAAGTTTTAATAATTTTTCTATGAATCAGTTTTTTTATTTTTTTAGTCGCCGATCTCGCCGATGGTTTTCTTCCAGCCACCGTTTTTTTAGTTTTTTTTTTTTGAAGCCGCTCTTTTCTCCAAAACTGGTATTTTTGAGTGACCAGCCGCAGCAATCGAAGGGCAAAATTCGACTAGTCGCCGTCGAAAAAAAGCGATCGGCGTCGTATCTGGTCTACATGCAAAAAATAAACAAAACAAAAGTTGATAAAAAAGTTGACAATGTATTTGTGCAAAAATAATAATAAAAAATAATAATTAAAATGTATTTGTGCGTTAAACGTTAAACTTTTTGCAAGTCGCATAAGAAGTATAACTTCAAAAACTCCAACAAACTGCGAAAAATATAGAATAAAACAATAATATAAAAAAAAATTAATTATATGATATTCATCAAAGATTGATTTGGCGATTGAAAACAGGAATAAGAGGATTATACTCGTAGCATTATTACAATAGGAACAATTAGCAGACAAATTTTAAGCAGCATTGCAAGGAATTGTATTATTATCTAAGCAGCAATATTTTAGTAAGTCAAAATAAAAAAAAAAACAAAATAAAAAATCATTGAACCAAAAAATATGTATATCTAGAAATTCCTATACAAATTGTACAAATTAAATTTTTTATTTTTTTTCATAATTATTGATATCCCAAAAAAATTGAGAACATAAAATTTTTATACTCACAAAAAAAGCAAAATACAAATACATAGAAAAAATAAATAATGCCCAATATCAATAATAAATAAAAATTTAGAATTTATTATTATCACTACTGGCAAAAAATTCATTGAAGAGAATGTTTTTGAGAAATTTTTTTCTTTGTTCTCTCCGCATAATAAGACTGGGATTATAGGGTTTCTGAAAACTCGGGTTTTCAGGACTCGGCGAATCCGAGTCCCGAATTTTGAAAACTCGTCGAATCCGAGTCGAGTCCGGATCAACAAAAAAAAAACGCTAAAAATTTTAAAAAATATATATATATTTTTATTTATTTATTTTACCTTAACTCTTACATACATATATTTATATATTATTTTTTACGCATTTAGAATTTTAGTTTTTTTGGTCTTAGTGTAAAAATGTTTTAGAAATACCAACGAGTTAAGAGATTTGTCAGCAAGTCTCGATCTTATTTTAGTGCAAAACCCACCACTTATTGAAAATGTTCTTTCGTTTGAAGTTGAAGTTGGCTTTATAGAAGAAAGTTCGTTATAAAGGTCATTCAGATTAATTGTTAATTTTCCAGAATTTCTAAAAAGTAAAAATTCTTGCTTAAGTTTGCTATACATCTCGGATTCTTTTGGAGGTTCGATTTCTGCTGCGTTTCTTAAAATTAAATCAAGTTCTTCTTTCATAGACAAATTTTGTTGATTTTCAATTATTATCGATTCTGAATCTTGCGAAATTTCCGTTAATTCATTATTATCTTCTTTTTTGTAAAGCCTTTTCAATAATTGTGCGGCTAAGTCTAAAGCCTGTTTAGTTGGAACACATTTTGGATCTTTAAGCGCTTTGAACAAATTGGTTAAATTAATATTTACTCGCTCATCAATTCTTTTTTCTAGATTTTGTAATAATTCACACGCTATTTTACTTTTACAATTCAAAATTTTGCTTTTCATATACTCTAATGTAATAGCAGCTGCATGCAGAGTGGTATCGTTTCGGCTTAAAACCTCAATTGCTAATTTATCAGGCTCAAGTAAATTCTGGAGATCTTGGAGATCGTTAAAATCGATGTCATCAAGCATGTGTGAAGAATTGAGATCTACTAAAGCTTTCTCGATGCATGCTTGTACTTTCACAAACGTGATTATCATATTAGCAAGAGAAGTCCAACGAGTTTTACAATCTAAAACTAACTCAAGATTATGGCCCAGTTTAGCTTTAATTTTTTCTTGTAAAATTCTATTTTTAACACAAGACAATCTAAAAAATTTAACCACTTTTCGAACGTTATTAATAATTTGATGGATACTTACAACTTCTTCAAAACTGTCCTCTGTGTCTGTTATTTTTATTTCGAAATCCATTCCATCGGCAAAATTATCTTTATTGTCTTCATAAGTTTCAGTTTGAATTAACTCGTCTTCTTTTTCACTTATTAGTTTTTTTTTATACAAAGAATCGCATACTGCAAGATGTACGCCATGATTGAGGCACAGTTGATAAAATGTTGCACACTCTTTTCCAAATTTCACCATCACAGAAGCGCCATCTCCTGTTGTGCAAACTACGTGCTGCTCATAATTTACTTCAAACAAAGCCAAATGATGAGTAACAGTTTCAAGTAATTGCATTGCTGTACAAGATCCGAATATACGGGCTAGTCCAAGATTGTATGGTTCTTCAGTTGGTGTGCCGTGTAGAATTATATTAACATATTTCTTTGTTCGTGTGCTGGTCCATTCATCGAGTGTCAAGCTAAATCTTACGTTATTTTTGATTTTCTCCGACAATTCGCCAATCATTTTCTTTTTCATTTGTTCAAAATGGTCATGTATTAATTTCATCACGTCGGTTTCATTTTTAGGCAATTTAAATCCACGATTAGCAATTGATTCTCGTATAAATTCCGATCTGGTTATGGCTCTTATTGAAATTCCATCTACTGCCGCCAATTTTGCAACGATTTCTTGTAAACTTGAACGTTTTACAAATTCCATCATTGTCCTTGGTTTTTTAGTGGAACATCGAACTTCAGAATCAATTTCCCTTTCACGTTTCTCTAAATTTGGGTTAATATTATGAGTTCTGAGGTGCTTAAACAACGATGTTGTGCTTGAATCAACAACAGATAAAGTAGTTTGGCATATATTACACTCAGCTTTTTTGTTCTTCAATTCAGTGAAATATTCCCAAACTTTTGATGTTTTTTTTGTGACATCTTTTTTTCCTTTTTGAACTAAACAGAAAAATAAATTTTATTTCAATAATTATAATTAATCTTATTAATTAGTAATAATTACCTTTTTTAATTCATAAAACAGCTTCGTCAATTATTATTAAATAAAACAATTTTCACGAAATACATTATATTGAGTTTTTTTAATTTGTTTTACAACGCCTACTCTTAAGAATAAATTAAAATTTTTGATCGATTGTTAAACAAATTAAAAAAAAAAATTAATAACTTGGACTCGGGACTCGGGAGTTTTATGGTCGAGTACCGAGTGCTTTAATAAACCAAATACTCGACGAGTCCGAGTCCGAGTCGAATCGAGTCCAGAAACCCTACTGCGATATCAATCTAATTTTTTTAAACATTTTAAAATTTGAACTTTTTGTATGGACTGAATTTCTCTTATTTATACTTACTTTATGATTGAACCTTGTTGAAAGGGCGAAGTGCAATAACTCATCGGTACTTAACTCATCGGTCGATTTTGGATAAGTTATATCCATTTTAACTCATCCGAAAATTGGCCGATGAGTTATATCCTTTGGAATGACATAACTCATCCACCTCAATGCTTATTTGTGACTTATTCCTTACTTATTCCTTGGCCGATGATTGGCCCCATTTTTGTGTTAGCAAATCCCACTGGCGCCGCAAATCCCACTGACCAACCACCAGTCCGCCAGCCCGCAGCCCTCACCCTCCGCCCCCTTCTCGCGTTCTGGGACACTCCCAATACTGCTAACACAAAAATGGGGCATCAGGTCGGTAAATGTAATGTATTTATCTTATCGGCCAATGAGTAAATACCCAAGATTTTGTCACAAATCACAAATAAGCATTGAGTTGGATGAGTTATGTCATTCCAAAGGATATAACTCATCGGCCAATTTTCGGATGAGTTAAAATGGATATAACTTATCCAAAATCGACCGATGAGTTAAGTACCGTTGAAAGTAAGAAAGTAAGAAATTTGATACGACCCAACAGCATAAAAATACGTCTACTTCAATTTTTTAGTTAACTTCAATTTTATTTAATTTTTTTTTTGTATGTAATACATAATATCATTTTTTTTTTTGATTTTTTGTTTTAAGTAATTCATTTTCAAAGTAATAAAAGAATAAAAAATTAAAAAAAATAAGGAACTTCAATAATTTGGCTCAAAATTTAAATTCAACTTCAACAGCAAAATAATACGTCTGATTCGTAAATGATGCAAAATAGTACGTCTAATATTTGGTGACGTCCCCTTTGTTTTTTAAAACTTCTTCCATTCTTCTCGGAAGTGTATTTACTAATGCCTGACATTCTTCTGGTGTTACAGAATCCCATACTGCTTGAATTTTTTTTCGCAGATCTTGCTTTGTTCGCGCAGGACTAGTTTTTAATCTTTTCTTCATTTTGCCCCATAAATTTTCAATAGGTGATAAGTCAGGACTACTTGAAGGCCACCACATCGTCGGAATCTCGTGTAATTCCAACCACTCCTTTGACTTTTTGGCTGTATGGCAAGATGCTCCGTCCTGTTGGAACACAAACTCACCAAAAGCTGACTGAAGTTGTGGAATAGCAGGTAAAAGATACTCTTGCAAAATATTTTGATATTTGGCAGAATTTACTATTCCATCTATAAAACAAAGCTTACCGACGCCTCGGCTTGACATAGATCCCCATACCATTAGAGATTCGGCAAACTTAGTTGTTCGTACTAAACAATCTGAATGAAAAGCTTCGGTTTTTTTTCGTAAAACTTGCTTTCTACTATCTCCTACACATATCTGGAACCTAGCTTCGTCGCTCCAAATCACCGAATCCCATTGCCGCATAGTCCATTTCTTATGCTCCAATGCAAATTTTATCCTTTTTTTCTTTTGGAGGGCTGTCAGGAACGGTTTCTCTTTTGCCTGTAATATTAATAGAATTTTCTAACAAACTGAAACTTAAACAATCACCAATTTTTATACCTTATAAGATTTATAGCCAAGATTTTTTAAGCGTCTTCTACAGGTATCAACTGAGACCTCCTTTTTCAATTGCAGATTCCACTCGCTGCATACTTCAACGGAAGAAGCATGCCGATTTTTCTTAACAATTTTTTGAAGAGTTCTGGAGTCTCTAGCTGTGGTTAGCCTTGGACGACCAATTCTCTTCTTAGGAACTATATTACCGGTGGCTTCAAACGTATTTATAAAAGTCTGAACTGAAGATCTAGGTAAATTAAGTTGTTTAGCAATTGCATAAGAGGATTTGTTCATTTTATGCTGATCAATTATTAATTTACGGACACCCAGATCCATAGGCTTTCCGCGTGCCATTTTAATGAAAAAATTTAATTGAACTAATTTAATTTCTTCAAAATCAAATGAAATAAAAAAAAAATCTAGAAATAACGGGAATTTCATTTGTTTCTATCCATCAAAACAAAGCAGACGTTCTGTTTTGCATCTTACATTTCGTAGACGTATTATTTTGCGAGAGAAAAAAAAATTTAAAAGTCCCGTAACTCTCTGGTTGCTTGGCCTTATTGTTTTTTTCTTTTTGCGTACAGTTAAATTGTACTTTTGTGTTAATGTTGCATCAACATTTTTTTTTAAATAATTACTTTTAGACACTTTTGGCAATTTTCTAATTTTACATTTAAGAAAAAATACACTAGACGTATTTTTATGCTTTTGGGCTGTATAGTAAAGTAAGAAATTTGATATAGTACTTATAAAAAAAAAAAAATAATAAATAAAAAAGTAAACAAATTTTATGATTACTATTAGATTTTAAACCAAATTTTTGTTCTGTTTTTAGTATTTTGAACATATATAAAAAAAAAATTGTATTTTAACTGATAAGAAAAATAAAAATTGTTTTTTTTTGGAAAATAAAAAGGGGTAAATATTAATAGATATTAAAAGATATGATTATTTAGTCAATTAATACCAAATACATTGATTAACGTTTTATTTGGAAGTAATGAGTAGTGGTAGTCAAAGCGACGAAACGTCATATAATTTGTCCTTACGTTCAAAAAAAATTAAAAAAAATTTAGGGTTAAAGACAAAAAGTAACAATAAATCTTTGATAAGCACAAATTTTGGAAACCATTCAGAAAGCGATTCTTCCAAAGGCAATTGTACTGTAATCTCTACAGAATTAGAATTAAACGAAGAAACAGAAATTAATCAAAATATAAATTCAGATACACACTCGGAAAGTGTCTTTAATAAAAGTAATAATACCGTCATTTCTGTAGATAGCCTAGAAGACGATGAAAGAATAAATAAATTGACGACAAATCTAGATAATCAAATAGATATAACAAAAAAATTGTGTACACAATTGGATAAACGAACAACAACATTTAAACAAGACACTTTTTGGAAGGTACTTTTAAATTTTCGGAACAAAACACACCTATTAATTAAAAAAAAAATGGCGGACTCTACTAGACTTACAAACATAATAGCCACAATAAATCAGGCTATTCCAACTTTTTCGGGAGAACCTTTTGAAAAAACTACATATGATCTCCACATTTTTTTGAAAATTTCTAATATCATTTATAATTCATTAACCGAGGAAGAGGAGAAAACAATGTTTTTATCTTTATTACCTAAACTAAAATTAAGAGGAATACCTTATGAAATGTGTATAAATCAAACTTTTACAACTTTTGATGAATTAGAGTCAATTCTTATGAATTATTATTTTCCTACGAAACATTTAGCTAGTTTAACTCAAGAATTGCAAAGTTGTAGGCAATTTAATCAGGATTCTGTTCGTCAGTTCGGACAAAAATCAAATTCAAATTAAAGGAATGTAAACTATTTTTAATCAAAATTTGTAAGGAAAATACTAGTGACCCGATGATAAAACAATATGAACTGATAGCTACCCAAGTATTTATTAGAGGGCTACTGAGCAATTCCCTCAAGCAATTCGCTTGTCTACTTGGAACAAAAAATTTGGAGGAGCTTATTAACAAAGTAACTGAAACAGAACAGCTTGAAAATAATAGTTTTAACAGTTTGGTTTTTCCAACTCGTGGTTATAATCCATTATTAGGGCCCAATAACAATAATACGCCTAATTTTAATAATTCAGAAAATTTTACTCCGCATTCGGGCCAAAGTTATCGTGACCAGCAGTTCACAAATTTTGGACCAAATTACGAACTTAATTTGAATACAAATTCGATATCTAACCACTCTTGGTCACCGCAAACAAAACCAAATACTTTCAACCATAGCAATAACATGAATAAGTTTAATCCAACGCAGAATTCTAATTTTGTTGATAGAAATTCAAATTTTACAAGACGAATAATTTGTTATTCCTGTGGAAAGAGTGGGCATATTAGTCGTGAATGTAGAGCAAAATTCTGTACCTTTTGTAAAATTCAAGGACATACTTTATTGGAGTGTAGAAAAAACAAACCGAGTCGCGTAAATCAGATAGGAAATCAATTCCATTGTATTTTTTGTCAACGTCTGGATCATAACATTGAAGATTGCGAACCAAAACGTATTTACGAACAATATCAAAAAAAGGTTGCATCTAAAAATAAGAGCAATAATATATCGGGAAACGAAGAAGGACCGAATGCAAACGTCCCATATCGGTCCTCGATATAGCAGAGCGAAAAAAATTTTCACCGACAATTCACGACTTAGATATTAGTAATAATCCTAAAGTAGAATTATTGGTGGATACTGGCTCTGAAGTTAGTTTAATAAATAGCGACGTTATAAAAAAAGATGTTGAAATAAATGTTAATGAAAAAATTATTTTGAGTTCGATAAATGGAAAAACTGAAACACTAGGTAAAGTAGTAGGTAATATAATGATACCAAATTATGAAGAAAAAATTATAAATCAGCAAAATCAGAATGAAAACGAATTATTAAATAAGGAAAAAATTAAAGTACAATGTGAATTTAATGTAATAAAAAAAATAAGTGTATACCGGGAGATGGGATTTTAGGTTTTAACTTTTTAAAAGAAAATTGTAATGTCGAAGGACAAAATCAAATTCTCAGATTTCCTCGCATGGAAACTGAAACTGAAGTTCTAATAAACAATCATAATGACATTGTACAGTCTAATGCTAACAGTGATTGTTATGATTTTGGGAAAATATTTGACATATTTGAAAATTGTAAGAAAGGAAGAGACGATGTTGAACATGTGACAGTATTTTCAATTCCAGCTCGTTCAAAAAAAAGTTTTAAAATCCCAACAATCCTGAAACAGGAAGCTATATGTTTTTCAACAGGAATCAGTCCTGGAGTGTTTTTAGCAAATAGCTTAATTAAACCGATTAATGGGTACGTAGTAGTGGGTCTAATTAATGTTAATGATTTTGATGTTACAATTCATAAAATAGAATTAAATACAATGCCCTTAAATGAATATAGAATTGGAAATTTAAAGAATTTTACAGAAAGAGAATGTAGTTCAAAGGAAAAATTAGGTTAGAAAAATAGAAGTAAAAGAAATGAAGCGAAAATAAATTATTGTATAATTAATAACGAAGAAATCGACGAAAAAAGATGAAAACTACTATTAGAAGAAATAAATTTAGATGGTACGTTAAATGATGTCGAAAAACAGTCTGTTACTCAAATTTGTAAAGAATATAATAGTATTTTTTTTCTGCCTGGTGATAAATTGTCACATAGAGACGAAGCTGTACATTCAATTATAACCCCACTAGATTCAGCACCAATAAATCAAAAGATGTATCGGTTACCACAAATACATAAAGAAGTAATAAGGGAACATGTTAGGGAAATGTTAGAAAATAAAATTATTGAGCTTAGTAAAAGCCCGCGGAATTCATCTTTATTAGTGGTTCCGAAAAAATCAGGGCCAGAAAAAAAAAAAAAATTGGCGGGTCGTCGTAGATTTTAGAAAAATAAATGATATTACAGTCGGGGATGCGTACCCTCTACCACGAATGGAAGATATATTAGACCAATTAGGGCATTCACGGTATTTCACCACTCTGGATTTGGCAAGTGGATATCATCAAATTTTGATGGACGACAAGGACAAGGAAAAAACCGCATTTAGCACTCCGGAGGGACATTATCATTTTTTACGAATGCCATTTGGTTTGAAAAATAATCCAGCCCCTTTTCAGCGAACAATGTCAATAATAATGTCTGGTTTAGAGGGAATAGATTGCCTTATATATTTAGATAATATAGTAATATACGCAAAGAATGTAGAAGACCACAATAAGAAACTTATCCGAGTATTTGACCGTTTAAAATCGAGTAATTGAAGTTGCAACCACGTAAATGCCAATTTCTCAGTAAGGAGGTAGTTTACCTGGGTCATAAATGTTCGGCTTTGGGGGCGGAACCAGATCCGGGTAAAGTTCAGTGTGTGATAAATTTTCCAGCTCCTAATTCGGTCAAAACGGTACACAGTTTTCTAGGTCTGGCTAATTACTATCGTAAATTCATACCTAACTTTTCAGCCGTAGCAAACCCCCTTTAATAAATTATTGCGAAAGGAGTTAAAGTGGGATCCTGAGTGTGAAAAATCTTTTGTTAAATTAAAAAATGCCCTAGTGCAGCCACCTGTACTAGCATATCCAGATTTTGAAAAGAAATTTTTTTTAACAACTGACGCTAGTTCTGAGGCATTAGGTGCTGTATTGTTTCAAGGCGATAATTCTGATAACGAACACCCTATTGCGTACGCTAGTCGAACCCTTAACGCCGCCGAAAAAAATTATTCAACAATCGAAAGAGAATTATTAGCAGTAGTTTGGGCGATAAAAAATTTTCATTGTTACTTAAAAAACCATTCACTGTTTTGTCAGACCATAAGCCTTTACAAAATTTTAAAAAATTCAAAGACATTATTTCTCGATTAACCCGATTCCAATTAAAACTTTCTGAATACGATTATTTATAAGGCTGGAAAATTAAATACAAATGCGGACAGTTTAAGTCGAATACCAAACGTTGATGAGCAGAAAAAGAATTGGTTCGTAACTACTCGAGCAACAGCCAAACACGTAAAAAATGCAAATTCAAAAATTACTGAAAATTCATATATGAAAATAATGAAAATAATGAAAATAACGCTACCAACAATAATTCTGAAGAAGATACTGAGAGCGATGAAAATTCAGATGAAGATGTAAATTTCAACGAAAAAATAGAAGAAGTGAATAACGTTAAAGATCAACAATTAATTATAAAAGAATATCATGACTCATTGTTTGGAGGACATCAAGGTTTTCAGAGGACGTATAAAAGAATAAAGAACAAATATAAATGGAAGGGTATGCAGAAAGATATAAAAAGTTTTGTTAAGAAATGTCGAAAATGCCAACAAAATAAGATTTCAAGAAATACTAAGATGCACATGCAAATGACCGATGTAGCGACGTATCCATTTGATAAAGTTTATATGGACATTGTTGGACCATTAGAGGTTACACATGCTGGTAATAGGTACATTTTGACTTTTATTGACGATTTAAGCAGGTTTATGGACTGTTATGCTTTGCCTACTATTGAAGCAGAACAAGTAGCTAGGATTTTAGTAGACGAAATCATAAGTAGGTACAAAATTCCAAAATCTTTGGTAACGGATCAGGGTAGCAACTTCACAAGCGAATTATTCAAAAAAACATGTAAACTATTAAAAATTAAAAAGATACAGACAACTACCTATCACCCTCAGTCAAATGGTGCATTGGAACGTTCGCATAGGTCATTAGCAGAATATCTTCGGAATTTTACAGATGCAGACTCAAAAACGTGGGATCAGATATTAAGGCAATATTAAGACAAGCAATTAAGACAAGGGCAAGCAATTAAGACAAGGATTAAGACAAGGATTAAGACAAGCAATTAAGACAAGGATATATGGAAATTTGTTTCGATCGCACTCATCAGCCACTGATGAGATCAGAGTGGACGAACGCGATCGAAACAAATTTCCATATATCCTAAACAAAATATTTTACTAGTTTTTAGTTTAAAAACCTAGAGGCCTACTTTGCTTCCTTATGTTGACCTAATAAGTCTAAGTTGTTTTTCACTTTAACCTATTTATTTAGGTAGAAAAACATCAATAGGAAGACAAAACAAAGTATTGGTAATAAATAAAATAAAAAAGAAAAAAAATTGTTTCTTATAAAAAGTAACAAGAAAATTTTTTTTGCCACATTTGATATGTGAATTCAAAAAATTTTTTGAACTCACATATCAATCTTACATATAGTATTATATGTAAAGTGGTAATAATTATTTTGGAGTGAAGTTTGTCTGGCTAGTTCGTCCACTCATCAGCCACTGATGAGATCAGAGTGGACGAACGCGATCGAAACAAATTTCCATATATCCTAAACAAAAAAGCAATTTTTTTATTTTTAGTAAAAATAAAATAAAATAAACCAAATTCACACTTCTGGTTGCAGGAATGTTCGTGGTCAACATATTTGTTTTATTGTTATCGCAAATCAATTGTGTAAAATCGTTCCAGCATGAAAAATTGGACCCTAGTAAAGACATTATTTTAGAAAACATCGGTCAAGCAGTTTTTTATCAAGAATCATGGACTATAATTACCAATATAAAATTTCCAGAATGGGAGCCAACACTCAACCACATTAAATTTTGCGAGGCATCATTACATACCTTATGTAAATTTTCAACGAAGAGTGACTCAAAGAGTAATTGTGAAATATGGGAAGGAATAATAAAAAAATTACAGTTGATATTGAAGAACAAATATCAGAATTAAAAAGTTATGGAAGTACAAGTACCAGAAGGAACAAAAGAGGATTAATAAATATTGTAGGAAAGTTCAGTAAATTCTTGTTCGGTACGATGGATGACGACGATGCAAAGATATTTACAAAAAGTTAAACACATTAAACATGGAAAATGAGAAAAATATTCATTATCAACAAAAACAATTAACAATCATAAAATGATGATGGAACCAATAAAACAAATCCAAAAGAATCACGAACAAATAAAAAATGAATTTAATACAGTAATAAAAAATATGACTGCTGTTATTAACCAGTTAGGAGTAGCAGAAAAAGAAAATAATAATCATTCAGATAGAAATGAACTAATAATTAAAATTTTAACTCAGTTGCAATTAATTCAAAATATATTAACCAAATTGTTTACCTTAATTAACTCATTACAACAAAATAAAATGCATCCACTATTACTTAGTTCAAATGATTTACAAGAAATATATAAACATTACTAGTATATAGCTAATTTTAATCCTTTAATAACTGATCATTCCTATTTAAATAAAATTATCAAAGTACATTGGATAGAATTACCTAATGAAATTCTTATAAAAATTACAATACCTATTTGCAATTCGAAAACCTTTACATTAGACCATGCTTGTCTAAAGTGCGGCCCAAAAGCTTTTAAAATGCGGCCCAAAAGCAAATTATTAAAATATTTAAATTTACGAATTTTTACTCATTTCAGTACTTTGGCTGCACATAAACCTGTGAGTTTATTTATTTATTTATTTCAAATGCTTAATACAAGCGATTACAACTTAATGATATTAACTTAATGAGTTGCACAATATATGCAAAATATACTGCATTCATTTTTGATTTAATACAAGAGTTTGAAAATAGATTTCAAAATTTTCGAAAAAATGAAAAGTATTTTGAAATATTTTCTACCCCATTTTGTCTAGAAATACGAAAGTACTTTATTTGCGTTATCAGTGTTAACATTTTAGTCTGGTGGAAAATTTTAAAAAAGGGGATTATCGGAGGTGTGGTCAAAATTTTTTTATTTCTTAATAGATTTGATTCAGAAACAACGGATTAAAATTAAATTATTAATTTTTGACTGTTACTAAAATTTCAGTTTTTTGGAATAAAAAGTAAGTGAAAACATTAAATTTAAAGACTTAATTGTCATTTTAAAAAAAAATTGTTTTTCTCGTTTTTTGCATAAAACAATAAGAGGCATAAATTTTTTTTTTAAATCGTCACTTATTTTTAGTAAATTTTTTTATTTCGTTTTTAGGTTTAATTACAGCTAGACCGAAAACCAAAAACCCCTTTTGGGGAAAAAAAACTATGTCAATACAGCATAGTTTCATTAGAAAGTGCAATTGCAGCCATAAAAATAGTATGTCAACATTTGGAGCGAGTAGGAAATTTCTTGTTCCATACACTACTCTCCTACATAAAATGAAAAGTAAATGTTACATTCAACTGAAGTAAAATTTTGGGAATTTTTCTTTACTGGAGTTTTATAAAGATTACCTTCCCCGCGATAAATACCCTAATTTTCACAATCATGCTTTATTAATGTCTTCAGCTTTTGGCAGTACTTATATTTGTGAACAATTATTTGCAAAAATAAAGCATACAAAAAACGAAATAGGACAAAGATCAAGGACAAACATCTTGAAAATAAATTAAGAACTGCAACCTCGTCTTTCAAAAAAAGTTAATTTATATTTTAATAGAACAACATCGAGTTAATTTTTATTTCAATTTGTCGAAAACATTTTGTATGTGTCGCCCAGCAAATTTTTTTTCTTTCCAATGTGGCCCTCAAAAGGTCATAGCTTAGACACCCATGCATTAGACAGTATACATTTATACCCTTTGTTGCTATCAAACGATTCTTATGCGGTTATAGATATAGATTTCGATTATATATTATTACAAGCACAATGGTCACTCTTGTGTACTATTAAAGCATTTGAATTAAATAAACATTGTATGAAGCTTTTATCTTTCAACGAAAAACCGATATACATTTGCAAACAGTTCAAGCCATTCTCGGTAAACGAGTTTTCTAACGAAGTTTGTTTTAAAATGCCCGTTGTGTATAAAGGCACTAGCACCTGTAAAATCACTAAATTAATTGCACCACCAAACGTTGTTATCAAACTCAATTCCGCTAACAGTTGGTTGTATGTGTTCAACAATAACCAAATGATCTAGTCACAATGTGACGAACAAACAACACAAAAATTTCTATTAGGAACGGGAATAGTACATTTGAATAATAAATGCTCTTATACAATATCAAATTGGAAACTACCAGTAGAAAAAAACCAAATTCATAATTTACCAGAATATATTCAAAATATAACTTTGATAAACCACAAACTTCCACAAAATAACACCAGACCTATTTCTGAATTAAATCTTCCGCTTATACATACATCGCAATTAGACTTCAAACAAAATTGGAAAAAAATTAACGAAAACATGGAATCATAAATGATACTTTAAGAGAATACACAAACATTTTTTTAAGTTCAGATAAAAGTTTAACTTACAGAAATTCCGGTATATCTATTTTAATGATTGGAGTCCTAATATTCATCGTTGTAAAAATTTTACAGGTAAAAACTCACATAAATAAGAACACTGATAACACTGAAAGTAATAACTCTAGACCAACAACTTATTCAGCATCAAATGAATCAGAAAAAGGGGAGGGAAGAGTGGTTACTATAAAAGAATCACCATCTAAACCTAGCAATACCCTAGAACAATTACCAAGTAAAGTAGGTAAAACTGTGTCACAATTATCAAATAGTTCAAGTAGCAACATACGTCAAGACGTTAGGTCAACGTTAGTTGTACCAAAAATATTAAGTAAAAAAATAAAAATACAACCGATATCAAATCAACATCAAAGGTCCCAAAACAATTGAGTCAACTTCTTCCTCCTCCTCCTCCTCCACCACCACCTACACAAAATTTAGTAAATCAAAGTAACAGTAATAATACTAAAGGTGAAAACAAAATTACAAATTTTAATAAATCAATACGTTTACCCCATTTTAATTTCCGAAAATCTTAAAAAGAAATATTGTCGAATAAATAAAAATTATTGTATCGAACAAAAATATAGTAATTAACTATCTAATGTTAAGAAAAAAAAAAGTTTAAGATAAAAATACAACAATACGAAAGAAGAAAAATATCAAAAAACAAAAAAAAACAAATTATAAAATAAAATATTTAATATTAAGAAGAAAAATATTAAAAAAAAACAAAAAAAAAATTATAAAATAAAATAAAAATTAATAATAAAAAATTTATTGTAGGTTCAACTAATAAAATAAGTTAAAATAAGAAAAGCAATGTTTTTAAAAAACAAAAAAAAAAAAAAAACAAAAAAAAAATATTATTATTAATTAATTCTATCTGTAAATTCTTTATAAATTATCTTTTGACTATTAAATATTAATGCATGTTATATTTAAAGTGTAATTCAAATAATTTTTATTCTGATTTATTAACAATATTAAGGATAGGAATTATTTTAAATCGGGAGGAATGTTGTGGATAAAAATTATTGTTCTACATTTAATATTTAGGTTAATGAAATATCGACAAAAGAAAGAATTACGTTATATTGCAAAATGCTTAATATGCATTTTGAAATATAATTTGACCGAATTCTTTCTTTTGATATTACATCATAAAACTAAAAATGTAACTCAATATTCTAAATGTAAAAATAAAAGAAAACGAGTTTTAATTTTAACAGCAACAAGATCGGTCGTTTTATTTCTTACAATCGACCAATATCACTCTTGCCCATAATGTCTAAAATATTCGAAAAACTGCTTTTGAAAAGTCTCAGCCTTATCATCGAAGAAAGAAAACTAATTCCAAATCACCAATTCGGATTCAGAACCAATCATTCCACAATAGATCAGGTACATCGCATAACTAATATAATAGAAAAAGCCTTTGAATAAAAAAGGTCTGCTCTGCGATTTTCCTTGACGTTGCGCAGGCTTTTGACAAGGTGTGGCATGAAGGATTGCTATACAAGGTTCACAGAGATTTGCCTAGGCAATATTTTGAAATTTTGAAATCCTACATATTTGACAGTTGCTTCCGAGTACCTCACACTATCAGTGACCTAGTAACAACAGGTCCAGATGTCTTTTGAAGATTTCCCCTACATCAAAAAAAAAAAAAAAAGTCCTTATAAATAAAAGAGAATTGGTTGCATATTTGTTGATTAATGGCACATTTAGCGAGTTGGTCAGCTTTTTCATTTCCGAGTATTCCGGCGTGCCCGGGTATCCAAAAAAAGGATATTTGATTACGTGTTTTGGAATTAATTTCTCTAATTTTTTGAACGAGAGGGTTAATTGAATAAATATTTTCTAGAGCTTGAAGAGCACTGAGTGAATCAGTGCATATGAGGACCTTGATATTTTTATGATGTATATTTATATGGGACATAGGTTGGTAGATTGCAAATAGTTCAGCTGTGAAAATGCTAGAATTTGAAGTCAGGTGGAATGTTGCTTCTATGTTTTCGTTGTAGAATGCACAGCCAGTTTCATTGTCAATGACGGATCCGTCAGTATAAAAAAATGTTATCATTGTATTTTTGTGCTATTTTTTCGAGAAATATTTTTTTATATCTGTGTTGGTCGTTACTTTTTTGTTAGATTGTAAAGTACAATCGATATTAATTTGTTTATCTGTCCATGGAGGTATTTTATGGAATTTTTGTGTTTCTAGCATATCTGTGTCCACGTTTATGTTTTGATCAATTAGATTTTTTATCCTACTTGAGAAAGGTTGTTTTTTAATATCGAAGTTTTTTAATTTTTTGAATATTTTTTCATCATTGTAAAGAATTTTGAGTGGGTGTATTTTGAATGAGAGTATTTTTAATCCATAGAAAAGAGCTGTTTTTTTTCTTCTGAGATTAAGTGGGATTTGATTTGCTTTCAAAATAAGGCTATTTATTGGCCTTGTTCGAAATGCCCTTGTGCTATTCTAATACCAGTGTTCAAAATTGTATATATAACAAATTTTATTAACATGTTTTATATACTGTTTTAATGTGCATTTGAGAAGTAGTTGCAATTAATACATTTGCAATTGCAATGCAAAAAATAAACAAAAGTTCAAAATGAAGTAAGTGTTATAAACAGGGCTTTTGTCTTAATGTTAATGTCATATTAAAAGAAATCAGTTTATGTTCTTTCAATTAATTAAGGTTCAACGGACATTTAATGTAGATTGAAATAAACATAACATGGTGTCAGAATTCAACGAACTCTAAAAAAAGAAAAAAAGAAGAAAAAAAGTATTTTAATTTGAAACTTCAAAATGGCGTCTTTAAAAATTGAGCCTTTTGTAATGACTAGAAATGTTTGTGAAGCATGGAGGAGATGGAAAGCAGATTTTAATAATTACTTAGTTGCTAATGATTTAGACAAGAAAACTGAAAAAAGAAATTTTTTTGTGTTTCTAATGCTATGTGGTAATGATTTAAAAAATAAATATGAACAATTTACTTTTCAGGCGATTGCTCCAGCTACAGAAACAAGTTTTAGAAGAATTTGATAAATCGTTTAAAGGTTTTGCAAGTTATTTATTTTGGAGACCCGATTTAAAGCAATCAACAGATCGTTTTGAAACATTTTATGATAAAGTTAAACAATATGCAGTTGATTGTAATTTCGAAGCAGGTTCAAAATCTAAAAATATTCGTGATAACCTTTTAATTGGCATAAGTAATGAAGCATTGCGTGAAAGACTTTTGCGTGAAAAAAATTTTTACTGAACAGGCTGTAGTTGAGCAATGTTTAATAAGTGAAACGTCACATGTTGTAAGTAAATAAAATTTACTTAATTTGGAGAATGTAAATAAAATTTACTTAATTAAATAATTACATGTGTATTGACGCATGTAATATACCATTTACCGAACTAAATTCACGTTGTAAATACAAGTTACTTATCATTTAGGCAAAATATATGTCACAAATAAAACAATTTTTATCGTAATCCAGTCCCTAGTCCGAAGATATTACAATATGTTACAATATGGGGTCCGTTTTAAGACTTAAATTTAAAATATAGTTACAAATTGACAACGCAAATTGTAAGTAAATGCATAAATTTTCTGCAATTTTTTATTTTTATTTTCATTCATATATCTAAGCTTAACAGCTCTGTTTAACTGGACATATATCTAAGCTTAATAGCTCTGTCTAGACATTCGCAAAAGCCTCCACCGACAACAACAGATTGCAATCATGACTTAAAGTCTTTTCGGTGCAACACTTTGACTTCGCTTGATATAAAAAAATTCAATGATGTATTTTATAAAACATGTAATAAAATAAAACAAGATTGTTTTATTTTGAAATACACTAACTAAGTCAATAATTCCTAAAAAACAAAAAGGTGATGATGTCTGTGAATTAATGGAAGCTGTCCAAGATCATACAGTTTAATTTTTTTTATATGAAATACATATAACTATTTTTTAATCTATTTATATGTGATTTGAAGAAATTTATGTTTATATTTTTTTTTACGTTTAAAAGAATAAAGGTTAATTTTATAAAATGTTTAAAAACGCAATATCGTTTCAATTCAACATTGAAATCTAAAATACACATCTAAATTTTTAAAAAAGAAGTTTCAAAACCAGTCATTTTGACATCAGAAAGAATCAAAACTTGCTAAATACGACAGTGCGTAGCAAAACTCGTCATAAAAAAATTGTTGTCCTCACAAAATTGCAAAAATAAAAAAGATTTGTGAACCCCTTTTGAATATGAAAATTCATATCATAATTATTTGTAAAAACACAAGTCCAAGTTTGCAAGTTAGTTTTGAAGCTTTAATATAGTTTTTTGTCATTATCTCGATTTAAGTTTTGGGTCACATAGCGAGTTTTGATTCTATACCCCTCAGTTGATCTAGTAAAAACGTATTTTCTGTTCTTATCTTTTAATTAGAAAATAAAACATTATATTAAAAGAAATCAGTTTATGTTCTTTCAATTAATTAATGTTCAATGGACATTTAATGTAGATTGAAATAAACATAACATGGTGTCAGAATTCAACGAACTCTAAAAAAAGAAAAAAAAGAAGAAAAAAAGTATTTTAATTTGAAACTTCAAAATGGCGTCTTTAAAAATTGAGCCTTTTGTAATGACTGGAAATGTTTGTGAAGCATGGAGGAGATGGAAAGCAGATTTTAATAATTATTTAGTTGCTAATGATTTAGACGAGAAAACTGAAAAAAGAAAATTTTTTGTGTTTCTAATGCTATGTGGTAATGATTTAAAAAATAAATATGAACAATTTACTTTTCAGGCGATTGCTTCAGCTACAGAAATTTCCTTGAAACAAGTTTTAGAAGAATTTGATAAATCGTTTAAAGGTTTTGCAAGTTATTTATTTTGGAGTCCCGATTTAAAGCAATCAACAGATCGTTTTGAAACATTTTATGATAAAGTTAAACAATATGCAGTTGATTGTAATTTCGAAGCAGGTTCAAAATCTAGAAATATTCGTGATAACCTTTTAATTGGCATAAGTAATGAAGCATTGCGTGAAAGACTTTTGCGTGAAAAAAATTTTAACTGAACAGGCTGTAGTTGAACAATGTTTAATAAGTGAAACGTCACATTTTGTAAGTAAATAAAATTTACTTAATTTGGAGAATGTAAATAAAATTTACTTAATTATGTTGCAAAGTTGTAGTGGTTTGTGTTGGCGATGATAAAATGACTTATTCAAATTAACGAATTAAAAAGACTTCAGCTGTGACTTTTATTAATTATTTATTAAACGTTATAAAATGAAAAAATGTTACAAAAGTAGTTCCTCTTTTATTTAGGTTATAAATTAGAATGAGCAAAATAACGATGACAGCCCAGCTATGACAGTTGTCATTATTGTAGTCTTAAGGTATGTGTAGACTTGTAGACTTGAGTGATGTTATATGAGAGTGCTAATACGCTATTTGAACACAGCCCCCTCAATCTCGATATTACTTCCAACTATTCCACATTTTGTTCTTAATCTTTTGATTCTTGAGCCATTTAATGGTTTCGTCAACATGTCTGCTACTTGATGTTCGGTTGGTACGTATTCGCATTTAATTAACCCATTATCTACATAGTCTTTTACGAAATGAATCTTCGTGTCTATGTGCTTTGTACGATTACTTAATTTTTCTTCTTGAATTAACTTCAAACAACTTTGGTTGTCTTCTAAAATTAAAGTTGGATCTTTTAGTTCAACATGAAAATCATTTAATAATTTTCTCAGCCAAGATGCTTCTTTGTATGCTTCTGATAATGAAATAAATTCTGCCTCGGTCGAGGACAATGCAACACAATTCTGTTTCTTGCACGTCCAGCTAATTGCATTACCATATAAGAAAAATATGTAACCTGTATTTGACTTTCTGTTTAGTTTATCTTCTGCCCAATCTGCGTCGGTGTATCCGAAGAATGTTTTCTTATCAATGTTGTTTAATGTTAAGTTGTTATTTAATGTTCCTTTTAGGTATTTAAGAACTCGTTTACACTCGTTCCAATCGTTCTTACTTGGGTTACTGGTTTTTCTAGCTAAGATAGATACTGCTGCTGATATATCTGGCCGACTATTAACGCTGATATACAATAAGCTGCCTATTAATTGCTGATATTCTTCATTGTTTAATAATGTACCTTCATCGCCGTTGTTCTTTATCTTATAATACCCAGGATCAATTGGATATGGTGAAAACTTTGCGTCTTGCATACTGTATTTATTTAGTAATTTGCTAATAAATGTTTTTTGATTAATGCTATAACCCCCATTTTCTTCTTTTTGTATTTCGAAACCCAAATAATGTGATATTTCGCCTAAATTATTAATGTCAAATTGTTTCTTCAATAAATCTTCTGTTTGTTCAATTAAATTCAAATTTTCGCTCGCAACAATCAGATCATCCACGTAAATCAATAAATAACATATTTTATCATTAGCTATTTTCGAATATAAACAAGGATCTGCGTCTGCTTGAATGTAACCGCCATTTATTAAGACCCCATGTATTGCTTGATTCCAAACTCTAGCTGATTGCTTTAAGCCATATAAGCTTTTATTCAAACGACAAACTATATTATTGTTTCCTTCTTCGAAGCCAGGTGGTTGCTTCATAAAAATTGTTTCTTTCAGTGATCCATTCAAAAATGCCGTTTTCGCGTCTAGGTGTTTTACAAAAATATTTTTTCTGCCAGCGATTGTCAATAAAATTCTAAATGTCGCTTGTTTTGATACTGGTGCGAAAATCTCGTCATAATCAATACCGTACTTTTGATGAAAGCCTTGCGCCACTAACCTTGCTTTATACCTTTGAACATTTCCTTTTGAGTCGACCTTTACTTTGTACGTCCATCTACAATCTATAGCTTTGCGACCGTCTGGTAATTGTTCTAGTGACCAAGTATTATTTTTCTTCAGTGAGTCCATTTCTTCTTTCATAGCTATTTTCCATTGTTCACTATTTTCACAATTTATTGCTTCTTTAAGTGTTTTCGGTTCAATAATTGTTTTTTCTTCAACTTTAAGACTGTATTTCTCTGCAGGTATTCCTTTATTCATTCTTGTTGAACGCCTTACTGTTTCTTCTGCTTCAGTGTTTTCTGCTATATTTTGTTCGTCGACATTTTCAATCTCATTTTCATCATAGTACTCGTTTGATTCGTTGCCAATTAATTCTATTAAAATTTCTTCACATACAGGATCTATTTCGCTGTTTGTTTCTTCGAATTGCGTAGCGTGTTCATTTAATTCTGCCTCTTGCTTGTTATCGAAAGACAAATTAAATTCCGCTTCGTTCGTCTCATTTGGTGATTTAAACATTTCGTAATAAACTTTTTCTGTTTCGATATTTTTGTTTACTTGTTGATTAGTGTAATTGTTTTCTTTTTCTAAATTCTTGATTGGAGTTGACAATGGTGAATTTATGAATTTTACGTCTCTACTTATAGTTATTCTGTCATTTTCAGGATTCAATAAACGATAACCTTTAGAGTGTTCATCGTACCCGACAAATATTCTTAGATCTGCCTTTTTGTCGAATTTCTTTCTTTTTTCTTTAGGAATGTGGACGTACGCTTTTGTACCAAAAACTTTTAAATACTCTATATTTAAATTTTTATTTTCCTATAACGTATATGGTGTTGATTCTTTTAATACTTCTGTTGGCAATCTATTTTGCAAATAATTTGCTGTCATTATCGCTTCACCCCAATATTTTTTACTTAAACCTGCTTCCAATAATAAACATCTTGCCATTTCGACTAGTGATCTATTTTTTCTTTCAGCGATGCCGTTTTGTTGTGGCGTGTAAGTTGTTGTTAACTGCGAAGTTATACCTTCATTATTTAAAAAATCTTTTACTTCTTTATTTATGTATTCTGTACCGTTGTCCGACCTGATGATTATTGGTTTTCTTGAAAATTTGTTCTTGACCATGGCTACATAATGTTTAATTTTTTCGAAGACTTGTGATTTTTCTTTAATTAGGTAAATAACTGAATATCGACTGTATTAATCTATAAATGTGAGGAAGTATCTGTTACCGCTTGGTGTTGATGTTGACATTGGACCACATAGATCGGTAACTACTAAATTTAAGACTTTTGTACTTTTTACTGCATTATTTTTAGGAAATGGTAGTCGATTCATTTTACCTTCGGCGCACACTCCACAAAACTCTTTAATTCCGCATTCATTTAATACTAAATTCTTTATTAAATTACCTTTAAACATAGTTCTTATTGCGATTGGATCTCTATGTCCGAATAATTTATGATAATAATGTAAACATTTGCTTGTATGTGCTGTGACTGTTAATATTTTATCTGTTTCCTTTAATCTTAACTTGTATAAATTTGAAATACAATCTGCTATTGCAATCTCTTTTTCATCTTTAAAAATTTTACATTTATTATCATTGAAACTAATTATAAAACCCTTTTTCGAAAGCATATTAACTGATAATAGGTTTCCGTAAATTGATGGCACGTATAATACGTCCTTAACTTTTGCTGAAAACTCTTCATCTTTGCTGTTTAACATCTTGATTTCACAATCGCCTCTGCCTAATACTTCAACTTCATTTCCGGTTGCTACAACAATTCTTGATTTATATGATTTGTCTAAATGAATAAAATCTTTTTCTTTGCAGGCTATATGACATGAAGCACCCGAATCTATTATCCAGCCTTTAATGTTGACTTTAGTCGTATTGAAACAATACTGACTGTCATCTTTTTCTGTAACTGTACCAGCTTTATCAGTTTGTTGAGACTTCCATGCTTGATATTTTCTACAATCTTTCTTTTTGTGCCCTACTTTCTTACAAAAATAACATTCGGTTTTATTTTTCTTATAAGTTTGAGACTGACCTGTAATTGCTTTTTCTGAAACCTTCATTGCCTTTTCATTATTATCTTCACTTGATTTTTGCTGACGTTTAAATTCTTCTATTAGTTTTGACTGCACTAAATTTATTGTTAAATCATTCTCATCTCTGGACTCTAATGCTGTGACTAAAACATCGTACGATGTAGGTAGACTGCTTAATAACATTGCTATGTTCCAGCTTTCAGATAATTTTTCTCCAAGGGCAGAAAGTTTATCAAATAATGTTGTCATTTGTTGAATATGTGTTTCAATATTACGACCCGATTCTAATTTCAAACTACAAATTTGCCGCATCAATAAAACTTTGCTACTTAAAGTTGCCTTTTCGTGGTAAGTTTCTAGATTCTTCCACGCATCTTTAGCTAATTCAGCTTTTCTAATGTGATGAAGTTGACTATCGTCGACTAACAGACCAATTGATGCCATTGCTGTATCATTTTTCTTTTTCCATTCTGGTGTTACTGGATCTGGCTGATTTTCCGAAATTGTGTCCCAAACACATTCTTTAATTAACATTAGCTTCGTCTTATATTTCCAATTGTAATAATTGTTGTTATTTAACTTCTCAAGCACCATTTTGAAATTTTCGCCCATCTCGAAAGAACAAACGAAAAAAGGAAAACGAAATTAGGTTATGTCCTCTTAATGCTTTATTCGTAACTTAACTTTAATTAATTTGAAAAATACAAACTTATCCTTTATGCCTCAATGTTCTGGCTCTGGGCCCATAACCTGTTGCAAAGTTGTAGTGGTTTGTGTTGGCGATGATAAAATGACTTATTCAAATTAACGAATTAAAAAGACTTCAGCTGTGACTTTTATTAATTATTTATTAAACGTTATAAAATGAAAAAATGTTACAAAAGTAGTTCCTCTTTTATTTAGGTTATAAATTAGAATGAGCAAAATAACGATGACAGCCCAGCTATGACAGTTGTCATTATTGTAGTCTTAAGGTATGTGTAGACTTGTAGACTTGAGTGAAGTTATATGAGAGTGCTAATACGCTATTTGAACAAATTAAATAATTACATGTGTATTGACGCATGTAAAATACAATTTACCGAGCTAAATTTACGTTGTAAATACAACTTACTTATCATTTAGGCAAAATATATGTCACAAATAAAACAATTTTTATCGTAATCCAGTCTCTAGTCCGAAGATATTACAATATGTTACAATATGGGGCCCGTTTTAAGATTTAAATTTAAAATATAGTTACAAATTGACAACGCAAATTGTAAGTAAATGCATAAATCTTCTGCAATTTTTTATTTTTATTTTCATTCATATATCTAAGCTTAATAGCTCTGTTTAACTGGACGCGACGGACGCGACGGACGCGACGGACGTGACGCTAAAGACGTAAGAAATATTAAATGTATGGAAGTGTATGGAGACGGTTTAACTGGACGTTGACGTTGACGACGCGACGTTGACGACGTAAAAAGTTAAATGTATTTTAACTTTTTACGTTAAGGACGTTGATAATCAAAGCATTCTGTTTTAATGCCCGAATAAATAAAAAAAAAGTTTAAACAGAAAACTTAGTACCAACCGTTTTAAACAAAAAAACATCCAAAAATTTTATTTTCTGTAAATAATTTCAACATGAGTTTCGAAGAGAAATTAATTAAATATTTTTTCGTTTTTATTTTTTTAAATTTATTTGAAAATAGTAGTGAAAGTTGTTTTGTTTACCATAGCTTACTTTTTAGTTTTAAAACGTTGAAGACGTCCAGTATAACTGCAAAAAAATTAATCACAACGTCTCTCACGTTTGTAACGTCACCGTCGCGTCCGTCGCGTCCAGTTAAACACAGCGGTAATAATGCCAACGTATCATCTTGTCTTCGACATTATTATTTTCGATTGCAGCAGGCTAACTGTGAAGTTTGTGGTTTGTCTCTATATTGTTTCAAGTCTCAACTTTATTTAACTTTATTGAAGAAAAGTTTATTAAATAAGTAATTATAGTATAGACTGTAGGTGTAGATTGTGTTAATATTCGGTTTAAAAGTTAATTAAATTCTACTAATTTAAATTACATATACGGTATATATAATTTTGCAAAATAAATCGAAAAAAGTTTCAGTCAGTAATTTCTTAGCGGGCACAGAAATATTGTTGAATCAAAAATTCAATACAATTCGAATTCGAAAACGAAAGCAAAAAAATAATGCCACCTAAAATAATTAGGTAGACTCCGTACATTAAATATTATATGTGTACATAGGAAAAGAATTAGGAACTAACAAAAATAATATTTGTTTACGAGTTTACCCTTACACGAAGAAACAAAGTCTGATTCTGTATTTTATTATCCAATAATAATTCTTTAAGTTTAACAAATTTCATTTCTAAATTTTAGCAACAACAGCGACAAAATAGACAGTATAAAAAAAACAATTTATCACACAATTTTCAATATTGTACTGTACATATTCTAAAAATAAAAATTTTTAGATTTAAATCTGATACAAAATAGTGAATCACTATAATCAAAAATGAAGGTTGGCAAGAAATAAAAACAATTCTATTCTATCAATTGAACATTTTATTTTGATTTTTATAATTTATAATGAACGTATGTAATGTACCTAGATTTAAAATTAAATCTTTTTATTATCGTTTCCTAATATGCATCTAAAATACTCTTTAGGTTAGGTCTAAGATCATTGGTGCCTACTGTAATTTCCTTCAAAAGATCTACTTTTGATATTTAAACCTAGAAAAGTATATGAAACAAATGTACCTTACAGATTATAATAAAAAAAAAACAAAAACCAAATTAATTAAATTATACCTAGCAACCTGACGAAAACATGTTTTTTGCAAAAATTGGATTTTTATTCTTGAAAGTGATAGAAAGTGGTATTAAGTGCTGTCTCCACTTCAGTGTGAAACGTGTTTTACACAGGAAAGTAGTTTCGTTCTTCGTTTAAAGTAGTTTTGTCCATATAAAAATTTGAAGTTGTTTGTAATAAGTTTTGCCCAAAACTAGTAAAATTTAGGGGTGCCAGCCATACAAATTCACAATTTTTTAAGAAATTTTCACTCAATATGGCACACTTTTTGTTGGATGGATCAAAAATTGGAAAAAAAATACAAAAAATCAACCGGTTGTCAAAAATATGTAAATAAAAATATTTGTAAGCAAAATATAATTTATTATTTGAATGCAAAATATAATTAAAATATTTGAAAAATTTGAAATATTTTATGAGTAATAATTTTTTGCGACTATCCTTTTTTTTTTTTATTTTTTTTTTTTTTTATTTAAAAATTATGAATTGGAAAAAATTGTTTTAAATTAAATGTTTTGTTATTAAAATTTGTTTACTTCAATATTAAAAGTTTACAAATAATTTTTTTTTTTCGTCATGTCAAAGTAAACATAGAATTTGTAGTGTATACGCTTGTAGTTTTAAACATGTTTAACACTACTTTAAACCTGAAGTGGAGACAAGGTATTAGAAATTATGTTTGTTCAACAAGTTTGCCGCCATTTTGGTTTTTTGAAGTTTTACCGTTACTTTTTGGTTACTTTGAAAGCATTTTTGAGTATGAAAACTTCGAAATAACCTTTCATGATGTTCTAGACTTTGATTCAGGAGGAGTTGACCTTAATTTTTTTTAGAAAGTTTTAGTTCCTGAAAATATTGTATAGATGGCGTTTTAACCAATTTTGTATATTAGGCTGAACTTACTCCACCTTTTGGGCAACATTTGTATTACAGAAATGATATCAAAAAAAGACCGTTTCAAGACCTTTCCAAGAAAAAAAAAATTTGAAGAATCGAATAATAAATAAAAGAGGTATTCCAAATTAAAAAACAAAAACAAAAAATTCCGTTATTACTCAAAAACTCAATTTTAAAGAACGAATCCATAACAAAAATGACTGAAAAACCAAAATTTATGAGGACATGTTTTTAGGAAATGCATGTTGGAACGTGAACGAACGGATAAAACGTTTGAATAATTTAAAACAATTATCTACTACTAAAAAACGTAAAAGCGACTCAAAACAACTCGTGAGTGAGATTATGAATGATTCGGGACAGAGCTTGACTGGCCTAACAAGCTAGAAGGAGTTTCTGTTGAAAACTTTTGCTGAAATTCCTTCTAAATAATATTTGAGTTCAAAATGCTCAATTTGTATTTTTGACAAATAATAATTTTATTATTAAAGTAATGAGAAAAATTAAAAATACAGCTTCAGGAAAAAAAGGTTTTTTAGAATAATAATAAATGTCATACATAAAAGTGATGTGCGCAAAAAACTTTAATTCAATATGTGCGCCGACACCAATAATCCAAAAATCCGTTGTCTAAAATTATAATAGTGCTTCACCGTTAAAAAAATTTCAAAATTTCAAATTCTGAATTTCAAATTCCTAATGTATTTTGTTAGTGTAATTTAATGTCAAAAAAAAGTTTTCGGGTGAACACTTTTTTTCACTTTTTTTCATAAATTTCAAATATTAATAACAAAGCTGCCAGAGTAGGATTTTCTTTCACTAAATTTACAGAATTTTATTATACTGGGGAAAAATTATGAACAAAAAATTATTGTGCAAAAAAAATCTCAGGAAATTTGCGGAATTTTTTTCATCTGGCATGTCTTTTTTTTTTTGATTTGACAATTAGAATGACAGAACTTGAATTTCAAATTTTTTTTTGTTGTTGTTAATTTCAAATACACGCTCTGAGGCGTGTATTTGAAATTCACAACAACAAAAAAAAATTTGAAATTTTACACTAACAAAATACATTAGGAATTTGAAATTCAGAATTTGAAATTTTTAAATTTTTTTAAGGGTGAAGCACTAATGTTTTCTTTTAATTTTTTTTTTTTTAATTTTTTACAAACAAAATTTGAATTTCCCGGTCCTAAATTCATTCCCAGTCCAGCCCTGTTCGATGATACTCGATTTTATAGAACTTGCTATATGCCTTTCAGAAATTATTATTGTAAAATCAGATAGGATTAAATACTGAAAAAACAATAGCAAAAAAATTGGAAATAAAATGAAATTGATGTGGAAGAAAGATTAAAAAAAAGAATTTCAAAGCTTATTTGACAATGTTTATGAAAGTGAAATGGAAGGGGAGTCTGTTTAAAACAGTTCTCGGAAATATATACTAGTAAAAACCACACCAAAACTGAGCAAAAATCGAACCAAAAAACTTCAAAACTGGTTTTATATAAAATGCCGCCAATCCGAAAGTACTGGACCGATTTGACCCGCCAAAGCGGCTTTCGAAAGGTATAAACATGTACTTTTTGACTGCGAAGTTTGAAAAATATCGTACGTAAGATCATGGAGTACAACTTTTTTGAAAATGGCTAAAAATTGTCATTTTTTTGTATGGGGAAATCCTAAGAAGTGAATTATCTTCTACAGCGAAGCCCAAATTAGAACTAATTTAGAGCATATAGAAAATACTAAGGTTTTTTTCATATCACACCAACCCAATTTTTATTTAAAAAACATTCACTGTAAAAAAATTATTTCTAAAGACATAATTAAGAAAACTAAATTGTGTGTTGTATGTTTTTTGAATAAAATTACGTTTTATTTTTCAGTTTTAATTCAATCCTAAAAAATTTCAAAAATGCTTCTTAAGCTGATATATTACGATTCACATCAACTGACAAATTTTTTTTAAAAGCTTTCCTTTTCTATTTAAAACAAAAGATTTTTCTGTCAGATTTTTGTTTTACTTAATACAGAAATTTGTATGAGCCAGAAAGGGAAAGAGATATAAAATTAAGGAGAAATGATTGAAGAAAAAAGGGGGTTGGACATTTGTCCGCGGGACATTTGTCCGCGATTTGTTTTTGTATCGCGGACATAAAAATGACATTTGTCCGCGATTCAAAATGTCTTTTGTCCGCCGCGGACAAATGACATTTTCCAAAATGTCATTTGTCCGCGATAAAAATTAATCGCGGACAAATGACATTTTGCAAAATGACATTTGTCCGCTAAAAATCTGAAAAATCAATCGCGGACAAATGACATTTTGCAAAATGACATTTGTCCGCTAAAAGGTTAAAAAATCAATCGCGGACAAATGACATTTTGCAAAATGACATTTGTCCGCTAAAAATTAAAAAAAGCAATCGCGGACAAATGACATTTTGGAAAATGACATATGTCCGCTAAAAATTTGAGGCTAAAGTGCAGATGACGTGAACCAATCAGAATCGGCACAACAAGAGAGGGTGGCGGCGGGTGGACTGGTGGTTGGTCAGTGGGATTTGCGGCGTCAGCCGCAAATCCCACTGACCAACCACCAGTCCACCCGCCCGCCCGCCGCCCCCCACCACCCTCTCTTTAAGGGGCAAATCGGGCAAAAAAAAAAAAATTGCATATACAAAATGTATGAACAATTTGGGGGGACTCTACCCCTCTTCCCTTTTCCAAGCTTCAGACGATTCTGAGTGGTTCTCGTAATCTGCAGTATCTCCAAAATTGAAAAATCAATCGCGGACAAATGACATTTTGCAAAATGACATTTGTCCGCTAAAAAAACTGAAAAATCAATCGCGGACAAATGACATTTTGCAAAATGACATTTGTCCGCTAAAAATTAAAAATTTCAATCGCGGACAAATGACATTTTGCAAAATGACATTTGTCCGTTAAAAATTCGAAAAATCAATCGCGGACAAATGACATTTTGCAAAATGACATTTGTCCGCTAAAGTTAGAAAATTCAATCGCGGACAAATGTCATTTTGCAAAATGTCATTTGTCCGCTAATTTTGGGACATTTGTCCGCGGCGGACAAATGTCATTTTACAATCGCGGACAAATGACATTTTGCAAAATGACATTTGTCCGCGAAGTTTTCCATACAAATTTCATCGCGGACAAATGTCCCGCGGACAAATGTCACGGCGCCAGAAATGATTGAAGAAAAAAGCTTGATTTAAAAATTTATTCAAATTAGACCCTTTCATAAAAACTCAACGGTCAATTGATTTAAATCGTACTCTAATAATATTTTATATAAAAAGTGATTCCTGCGGGATTTTAAAAAATTAAAATAAAATTGTATAAAAGACCTTCCAGTCTAAAAGAGTAAGAAATATAAATTTTATATTTTTAACAGTGTATTTAAAAAGACTAGAAATAAAAAGGAAAAAAAAAATTTTTTTTTTTTTTTGTGAATCAAAGTGAGCATACGAAATAATGAAATGAGTATACGATTTTATATGCGAGTATACGATTTTTTTTTTCATTAAAAATGATTACACATTTTTTTATTCCTATGCATTTGAGTATAAAAAAAAAAAATTTTGCTCGCGAGCATAGGCTTGGGCATCAGTGTTCTAAAACAATAAAAAATTTCAACCTGCGATAGGCTTGCCAGATAAAAATTTCTAAAAAAACGTACCCACAAAAATTTAAGTGCATAAAAAAGAAAACAAACTATAGGTAAATGTTATATAATTGAATTGCATTTTATAAAAAAAAAATTGAATTAAATATAGCACCATTGCAAAATTTTTATTTAAATATGACAGAACCCTTTAAATAAACCAATGGGTAATTCTATCCTTTAAACAAAAACGCTGCATAATATAAACGAGCCAGCAGTATAATATAAACGAAACTGTGTTCGTAATACGAAAATGGTAAATTTATGTTTTCCTTTTTGGGTATTTATTATCTCATTCGGTTTAAATTACTACAATTTTTAAAAATTTGTTTCAACTTTAAAAATAATCAATAAAAAACGTACCTTTGGGTACGTTTTCTCAAATTTCGGGTATAACGTACATTCTAATTTTGTAAACCAAAATAACGTACGGTACGTTTAAATAACGTACACCTGCGAAAGCGGCTACCTGCGAAAGCGGCTTTTTAAAGTGGTCTGAAAGACCTATCCAAAATGGTATAGAGTGACCAAATCGGTTGAAAATTCAGAGAGCACATTCAATTGAAAAAACCCATTTTTTATTTTTTCAGTGTTTTTAGGGTTTCTCTATGGGTTAAACTGGCAACACCGAGTTGCCGTCACCTGCAAAGAAAGCCTGCACGAATACCTACTTAAAATAATATCTGTAAATATTCTTGTAAATTTAACAACAGAGAGATGATAGTTTGAAGTTGCAATATTTTCCAAACCTTCTGCCACAAGAATCGTCATATCTCCCAAAAAAATTTTTTTTTTTTTAAATCTGAAATGCAAAAACTTAGGTCAAATATCAGCCTATAAAATAAATGTAAAATGAAAATCTAACGATTAACTTGAAAAAATGAAAAAAATGGCAGGTTGCTACTATATATTTTTAATTTTTCATTAAAATAAAAAAATGCATGTAAGCTTGATGTTTAACATTGCATTCCATCTATAATTTTCACGTACATACACCAACTACGTCAAGTTCTTAAACAGAAGTCCAAATTTATATCCATCAAAGAATATAGATATTTTAAAATGTAGAATCGCATAAATACGTAGAGCCGAAAAACTAAGGGAACATTTGCAAAATATTTGTGAAAATTTACAGGACATTTGAGCAACTTCGTTACTCTTGATTCAATAATAACATCATTGAAGTTCAATACTTTCTGTTTCCAGGGCTTCAAAATCCATTTGAAATAGTAATGAAAACTTTTTCCGCAGATGGTTCTACCTGTACATCTGTAGAAAATGGAAATGTCATAAATAAAATCGCGCTTTCGGGTTTTTTGAAATCCCGTCTTTCAAACTCTGTATTGATATTTTAAATTTCAGTTATAGGTACCTACCTATACATATTGGGGTCGTTATTTGCAGATTACTTATTAAATAGCTTACGATCGACTTAAAAATCATTACGCGATCGACCTTATGAGCTCCACTGCTCTAGATCTAGATCTACAATTAATTTAGGTAAGTAGGTAAATACTTACATTTTTAGTTATTGAATAAAAGATGGTGCACAAGAATTGTTTCTCTATCTTTAATTTCAATATTTTACAAAATGGATATTTTTGAAAGATGTTTGTAGTTAGGTATGGTATTAAGGAAAAGTGAAGTTTACCAATTTTGAAAACTATCATTTAAAAATGGAAAAAATACCTTCCTACTTGACTAAACAATTTATAAACACGCATAAAAAGTTTATTTTAGATATAATTTATTTTTTTTATAATTAATTTATTAAATAGGTAATTAAAAAATTGACAAAACACTCATGTAAAATTTTTATTTTTTGTAACATTCATGCAGTTAAAGCAAATATCGCAATCATACAACCCGCTTCACATGTTGCAAAGGCTGCATTACATGTAGCTAATGCTGGTGTGGCCGCTATAACAGCTCCTAAAATAAATAAAAAAAAATACAAATAATTTTCTAAGTTTGAAATTTCCTTATAATTTAGAATCACCTCATCACTTATTCTTATCTGAAAAAAGGTTCTTATTTGATACCTACCTAATGGAGCCAAAATTAAAATTTCTGCGAATAAATATAAAAAAGATATCTATTTCTAAAAAAATAAGTAAAAATTTATCAAAAATGAAGTGAACAAAAGGTCCATTGTTACAAAAAAAAGGAACATCCTATAAGTAGATTCTAATGTAAGCAAAAATTTTTTACCTGGTACGATTCCAAACGTGAAAGCAGCGGCAGTAAAACAGGCCACCACGAGTTTTGCACAACCTGTGAATATACATATTTTTAAAATTGATTGGCATATTATAAAAATCAGAAATTCAAAGGCATTTACCTGCATAGCAAATTCCCGCTGCACAGGGACCCGCTTGGGTGCTTGCGATTAAAATTAAGAAGATTAATGCTGAAAACACAATTGGGGCGACAGCGACGGCGACAGCGATAGCGACTGTCAAAAACCATATATTTGTATGAGAATGAAACAATTGAGGCGATTTTTTTATATGAAAAATCGCTGTCGCCGTCGCCGTCGCCCCAATTGTGTTTTCAGCATAATGCTGAAAACACAATTGGGGCGACAGCGACGGCGACAGCGATAGCGACTGTCAAAACCATATATTTGTATGAGAATGAAACAATTGAGGCGATTTTTTTATATGAAAAATCGCTGTCGCCGTCGCCGTCGCCCCAATTGTGTTTTCAGCATAATAATTGTACTTTCATTATCCTGAAAAAAAAAATTTACGTAAATTATATGTTATACATATATAGATAGGTATCTGTATCTTCTATATAATGCTTGATGAAAATTTTTAGTGCTACCTACCCTGTATTACTCAGAGATTAGACTGGATAGTAAACTGGATAGTAAACTGATCATTGTATGTGTTTTTTATCTGTGTTTGTAAGAAGATAGTTGATTGAGTGTCTTTTTACTATCCTGATTTCTATCAAGATTTTTATCATGTTTTAATTTTTTTGTATTAAATTTTTTTGTTTTTTTTTTGAGTACAGTGATAAAAAAAAAACAAGGCATACAATTTTTTATTTTGCATGTTGAAGTAAAAAAAAAAATATTTGTTCTTTTTTTTCTGACTGTGACTATCCAGTCAACTATCTTCTCAACTGTCTTGATTTAAATCCTGCTAGTAGAGAAGATAGTAAATTGACAATTAATAAAGTAATAAAATTTCACCAATACATTCAACTACTATCTTCGTCAAGATAGTAAAAAAATCCAGTCTAACCTGGGGGTTAGGTATCATATTTTCCGAAATCTCAAAGCAAAAATATTCATTAATCGGTACTTTTCCGTTAGCCGGGCGCAAATCTAAGGCGCAAAAAATTGTGAATTAAGTCGCAAATCGAAGCAGAAATGTTATAGTTTGGTTAAACTCGACGTGACGCACGCGACGGACGCGACGCAAATGACGTAAAGAAATATTAAATGTATGAAAATATATGGACGCGAACAGTCTCGACGTTAACGACGTTAATGAAATTATATGGTCATTAACGTCATTAACGTTTGCGTCGCGTCCGTCGCGTCCAGTTTGCCCAGGCGGTTACCGAAAATTTATGGTCATTTAAAATGAATAGTTTTTTCGTGTATCGGGGGAAGGCTGCCGCCTCCACCGAACCCCCAGGGCACTTTTTTTTTTCTTGGCGCTATTTTTCAGTAACATTTCTACCGCGGTAAGTTTACGCAGTAAAATTTTTTGCGCCGTACATTTACGCCCGGCTAACGGAAAAGTACCCATTAATCTTTTGGGGCTTCAATTTCACAAGATTTTGATTTGAAAAACTTTGTTCAAAATTTTAAACTCCAATTGACAAAGAATAATAAATTTTTCTAGGTAAAGTATGCATATCAATATCTGTATAGAATCAAATCATCGCTACTCATTCTCATTCATACTGTAGCTTTTTCATTCAATCCGTTTCATATTCATTTGTAACTAATTTCATTGTCATGTAATTATAATAACATTTTGTAACGAGTGAGTCGTATTAAATCAATTGTTGTGAACAGAGGTCCCTTCCGGACAACATCAGCGAAATAATTAAATAAATAAAATTAATTATTATTTAAACAACAGAACCAGGCATTTTTATTATACAGTCCATTAGAAGAAGATTTTTCAACATTATTATTTGGTCCGATCGACCGGGATTGGAGATTATTGGAAAAAATTGAAATTCAAAAAATCATCGGAAATTAATGACGCCATTTTCGGCGGTAAACAATCAGTCATCAGTGGTCAGCGGTGGTCATCAGCGGTAAGCAATCAGTCATCAGTGGTCAGCAGTAGTCATCAGTGGTAATCAGTGTTAGTCATCAGTGGTAATCAGTAAAGTCAGCAGTGTCAGGCACGAGTCATTAGTCATCAGTATTAATGTCAGTATTACATCGGTTTATTGAAATTGGGCAATATTATTGCATGGGGAAAAAAGAAAAAAATATTGTTGAATAACAAGCACAACTGCAAGTGGAAATTTATTAATTTGAAAAAAGAATTGTATTTTGAAAACAGTTAGACGTTTTTATTGAAGAAGAATTTTCAAAGCAAGCAGAAATTGAAAGTACAGTTACAAAGAAGAATTGTGAAAATTTATTGAGAAAAGCAGATCATCAAATTAGAAGCGGAAATTAAAAATTAACAAAAATTGTGGTTCAGTTTAGGAAAATTACCAAATTCATCAAATTGAAAATCTACAAGTGTCTTTACGTGGAAAAGCAACTAAGTATTAATTTAAATAAATAAACTTTTATTTTAGATGTCAGTCCACGAAAGAAAAAATATCGAGGCTTCAATTCATCGTATTCTGGTGTGGTGTGAGCGTCCAGAATTACAGACATCGGATTTAGTTGAAGTTGAAAATCAACTAGAAAAATTGGAACAACGTTGGCAAGCATTTTGTAAAAAACATAACGAAATTTTAGCGAATGTGGCTGAAAATGACCAGGCAGCATTAAATTTACAAATCAAAGTGCAAGAAGATGTTGAGAACAATGTGGACGTAGCTAAGGCAATTTTAAAACGTCGAGTTAATGTATTACAACCTAATGTGGAAATTCCAGCTGAAACACAACAACATCAAAATAATCCACGATTATCAACAGTTCAAATTAATATCAAAGACATTGAGTGTTTCAGTGGTGATTTCAAAAAATGGCACTCGTTTCGCGATACATTTTTAAATTTAGTCGACAGTGACGATAACGTGGGCAACGCAATGAAGTTAACAATTTTGAAAAAATTATTGCAAGGCACAGCAAGTGAATTGATCAGTGGTTTACCAGCAACAGATGCAAATTATATTCAAGCGTGGCAAACACTTCGTGCACATTATGACAACAACCGTCGAGCAGTTGATGCATTTATTCAGAGTATTATGGAAATTCCAAATTCATCAAGTGAAAGTTACAGTCAAGTAACTTTAATCAAGCGTCGCATGAATGACGTTATTCGTGCTTTACCTGCATTTGGTGTTAATATTGAATCTTGGGATTCAATTTTAATTTTCATTTTAGCTTCAAAATTAGATTCCAAATCAGCAGAGGAATGGAGAAAACAACGTCCTCAACGGGAAGTGGCTACAATTAAGCAATTTGACAACTTTTTGGAAGAAAGAGCAAATGTGTTGAGTGATCAAGTTATTTCAGTTCAGAGTGAACCCAGAAGCAATCCAAAACAACGGCCAACAGGCAAAGACAATAAAGAGAAGACAAAAACGAAATCTGGTTGTCCAATGTGTCATGATGCACACAAATTATTTGAGTGCAAATCATTTTTGAAATTATTACCTCGTGATCGTAGTCAAAAAGTATCCAAGCTGGGTTTATGTTTTAATTGTCTACGTAGTGGTCATTTAACATCCAATTGTACTTCTGGTAATTGTCAGAAATGTGGCCGGAAGCATAATTCTTTATTATGTTATTCAAATTCAGTGAATACATTACAAGAACAACAAGGTGAAGAAATTGAAAATGGTGAAGGAGCAACATGTAGTCAGCAACCTTTTAATTACGCCGGTGCAGGAGCAGCTGAAAATCAGATGCCCTTTCGTGCAGCGCCATCTGCTGGAATACGAAACAGAGAACAGACATTTCGTTCCATGGCAGATTATCCAAGACAAGACCAAAATAAATTTTAAAGAAGTGGTGTTGCCAGAGAATATGAATTTACATTTTAGTTCATCTGGCAGTAATTCAAATCAAAATTATGTCTTATTAGCTACAGCAGAAGTTGAAATTCAAGATTCAAGTGGAATTTGGAAACAATTCAGAGCATTATGTGATAGTGGTTCCCAAGTGAATGCAATCACCAAAAATTGCAGTGATATTTTGAAATTAAATACAACAAGAAGTAACAAACATTTGACAGGAATTGGCGCAAATCTTAACATTATTACAACGGCATCAGCATCCGTGAATTTTCGTTCAGTTCATGAATCAACAAACATTTTATATCAAGAACAAGTTTTAGTTTTACCAAAAATTACTCATGTTACACCATCAGTAGAATTTGAGTACAATCAGTGGCCTCATCTATCAAAATTGAAATTAGCAGATACAACATTTCATAAACCAGGTAATATTGACATTTTATTTGGGGCATGTTTGTTGTCAAAAATAATTGAAGGTGAAATTATACCAAGTCAAAATGGTTCACCAGTAGCACAGAAGACAAAATTTGGTTTTATAATTTTTGGAGAAACACCAATTACTACAACGTCAAATAGTAATTGTAATTTAATATCAGATGAACAATTAGATTTATCAATGCAAAAATTTTGGGAAATTGAAATGATGCATGATAAAAAACCAAGATCAAGTGAAGATGAATTATGTGAAAATATTTTTATCAACAATCATTATAGAACCAAAAGCGGAAGATATGTGGTAGACATTCCATTTAAATCAGTCGTAACAATTATGGGTGATTCACGTGAACGTGCTTTAAGACAATTTTTCGCCTTAGAATCAAGATTCAAATTAGATTCAAAATTACGAGAGAAATATTCAAACTTCATGGAAGAATATATTCAACTAGGCCATATGATACCAGCTTCCAAGCTACCCAGTGATGGTACACCAATTTATTATATACCTCATCATGCAGTGACATCAAATAAATTTCGTGTGGTATTTAATGGTTCAGCAAAAACAAAAAGTGGTGTTTCTTTAAATGAACTACAATTGTGTGGTGAGAAGTTACAAGAGGATTTAGTCATGATCATAATTCGATTTCGTGTTTATGCAGTGGCAATATCAGCGGATATTGTTAAAATGTTTCGTCAAGTGCTAATCAATCCAAAGCAATGGAATTTTCAAAGAATCTTTTGGAGATTTAATTCATTTGAACCAATCCAAGAGTGGTTTTTGATAACAGTGACTTATGGTACAACATCAGCGCCGTTTTTAGCCATTAGAGCAGTAAAGCAGTGTGCAGAAGATCATCGTGAAATTTATCCAAATGCATATAAAATTGTGATGGAAAACTCATATGTTGATGACAAATTATTCGGAGCTCACAATATCCAAGCGGCAAACGTGCTTATTCAAGAATTGGTTCAACTACTGAAGCAAGGCGGTTTTGAATTATCCAAATGGCGAACAAACAACATGCAATTGAATAAATTATTGAACAATGAAAATAAGAACATGTTGGAATTAAACGAAAGCGAAGTGGCGACAGTCTTGGGCCTAAACTGGTTGCCTTCAACTGATAATTTATTTTTTAAGGTACAGATGCCTTCTGAGTTCTACATAACCAAGCGCACAGTGGTTAGTCAAGTAGCTAAATTGTATGATCCAGGTGGATATTTATCACCAGTCATCATATTGGCAAAAATATTTATTCAACATTTGTGGACAAAAAAGATTGGATGGGATGATGAATTAGATGAATCATTGAAGCAAGATTGGATAACATTTTCAAACTCATTACCAATATTAGAGAACATCCAAATTCCAAGATGGTTAGGTGTAATGGAAAACAGCTGTGTCGAATTACATGGGTTTTGTGATGCTTCTGAGAAGGCTTACGGGGCAGCAATTTATTCACGAACAATCAATTCAAATGGTGAAATGATTGTTCGTCTTGTTATGTCAAAGTCACGAGTGGCACCATTGAAAACGGTTACCATAGCACGACTGGAATTAGAAGCAGCAAAATTATTGGCCAAACTTTTTAGAATTGTTTGTGATGCAATCAACAGTGAAGTGAATATATCAATGTGTCATTGTTGGACAGATTCAATGATAGTTCTACATTGGATTTCAAAACCATCATCTTCCTGGAAGATTTATGTGGCAAATAGAGTAAGCGAAATTCAGACGTTAACCGAGCAAATGCAGTGGCATCATGTGAACACGAAGGTGAATCCAGCAGATTTAATATCAAGGGGATCTTTACCAAAGAATTTAATCAATAACAAATTGTGGTGGTATGGACCAGATTTTTTGCAGAGTGATGTAAAACATTGGCCAAAACCATTAGTGAATTTAAAATCAACAGAAGTTAAATTAATTGAAAATGAATTGAAAGCAATCAAGCCAATCGTGATGAATGTTCGAGAAGTTCAACCTTTGTTAGTGTGTAAGGGTTCTAATTTACTTCAAAAATATTCAAAATTGTTGAAATTATTGAGAGTAACCTCTTATGTTCTACGATTCATTTCAAATTCAAGAAAATTATTACACGATCGAAATATTAGAATTATATCATCATTAGAATTAAATCAGGCAGAACTTATTTGGATTCGTTATGAACAGCAAGTTTATTTTGTAAGCGAAATAAAATCTTGTACAAACAACCAAGAGTTAACAACAGAATCGAAACTATGCGGCCTAAGTCCATTCATTGATGGGTGCGGGATTCTAAGAGTTGGTGGTAGAATTGCAAAGGCTAACTTAACATTTGAAGAAAAACATCCTATCATTTTGCCAGAACTGGGAATGTTTACAAGATTATTGATCGAAGATGTTCATCGAAGTACATTACATGGTGGTGTTCAACTTATGTTACAAGTTCTACGAGAAAAATATTGGATCATACATCAAAGAAAAATTGTGAAGCAAATTACATCAAAATGTATAACATGTTTCAAACAGAAGAAAGTGACAGCACAACAATACATGGGTTCATTACCAGAGGCAAGAGTGACAATCAACGACGCATTTGTGTCTACATCAGTTGATTATTGTGGTCCATTTCAACTTAAAAGATTTCATGGTCGATGCAATACATTTGTCAAAGGGTACATTGCAGTGTTCGTGTGTATGAAAACAAAAGCAGTGCATCTTGAAGTGGTAAGTGATTTATCCACAGCAGCCTTTATTAGTGCCTTTTCGAGATTTTGCAGCAGGCGTAGTAGTGTCAAGGAATTGTGGAGTGACAATGGAACAGCATTTGTTGGTGCAAACAAAGAGTTTAAAGAAATTTTGGCATCATGGCAAACCATTCAACTGTCAGATGAATTCAGTAGATTCAAAATAGATTGGAAGTTCATTCCACCAGCATCACCACATCAAGGTGGATTATGGGAAGCAGCGGTCAAGTCAGCGAAGTACCATCTGAAGCGAGTGGTTGGTGTTCAACATTTATCATACGAAGAAATGGAAACATTAGCAACATCCATTGAGGCATGTCTTAATTCAAGACCTCTGACACCATTATCCGATGACCCAAATGATCTCAATGCATTGACACCAGGTCACTTCCTTGTGGGAAGACACATTGAGTTACCATTAACCAAAGACGTCAGTGAAGTAGCAGACAATCGATTAAAACGATGGGCTCTGATAGAAAAATTCAAATGGAATATCTGGAAGAGATGGAAATCCGAATATTTAACACAGTTAAATGTAAGAACCAAATGGCAAAATCAATCACCAAATATCAAAATTGGTCAAATGGTTATCATCAAAGACGAGAATCTTCCTCCAGCATACTGGCGTCTAGGGAGAATTATTAATGTTTATCCAGATCAAGCAGGTACAATCCGTAGGGTAGACGTCCAGCATCAGACAGGAACATTACAGCGAACAGTACAAAAATTATGCATATTACCAATTGAGGTTTGAACAAGTTCAACGGGGCAGAATAAATGTATAGAATCAAATCATCGCTACTCATTCTCATTCATACTGTAGCTTTTTCATTCAATCCGTTTCATATTCATTTGTAACTAATTTCATTGTCATGTAATTATAATAACATTTTGTAACGAGTGAGTCGTATTAAATCAATTGTTGTGAACAGAGGTCCCTTCCGGACAACATCAGCGAAATAATTAAATAAATAAAATTAATTATTATTTAAACAACAGAACCAGGCATTTTTATTATACAGTCCATTAGAAGAAGATTTTTCAACAATATCAATATTCAAATTACATATATTTATATGGAAGTACCTAAGCTGTTTATTGTTTTTAGGTATAAGTATAAGTGGTTAGAGTAAGCATAAGTGTTTAGATAATCTAGAGAAGAAAAACGATATTACAGTGATGTAAAGTACGAGAAACACAATGCAAAGATAAAGTTGAGTCGATCAAATGTGTTAATATTAGTATAAATTTTGAATTTATTTCTATCTAATAGGTCCTAATTTTAATCGAAACCTTTTGTTGCAGTTAAGACGTTGAGTGTTCAGCATTTTTCACAAACAAAACACATTTATAAATCATACTTACAGACGGATTAGTTTTCTTCAGAATTTATTTCACTTTAAAATATTTTATTTTAAGTTTCAATATAAGTTATGTATATGTTATGTGTGCGAAAATCAGGGTTACCAACCTTTTCAAATGTTTCCCCCTAAAAAAATAAAATTTCCCCCTAAAAAACCCCTAAATTTTTTTTATAGATATTATAACAGCTATACTTATATACCTATGAGGATTTCAAATAGATGCTTGAAGAAAAATATATAACGCACATCGTAAATTATATAAATAATAAAATTATTTATTTATAATAAAATTAGCAAATAAGGTATCTTATGAAATGCAATCAAAAATATTACAAATGTCATCTAAATCTTCGCTTTTCAGATCATACATCATACCCCTAAAAAAACCCCTGAAACAAATTACCCCCTAAAAATCTTTCTGTCAACAAAAAAAACCCCTAAATCGGGGGGGAAAACCCCTAAGTTGGTAACGCTGGCGAATATACTACGCTATTCAGTCAAATTTTTACTAAACACTGTTATTTTTTTCATTTGTTTTTTAGGAATAAAATCTCTTCCCGTCCCGCTATTTTGCTGAAATATTTTTTGTGGCAGTATTTCGTTTGGTTTTTGATGTTTAGTAGTATAGTATATATCAGTGGCCACAAGTCATAATCGCCTAACTCGATTTTGCTACTTTTCAGGAGAGCAGTTTAAAGTTTCAAATCTTTAAAGTTTCAAAGGCGCCGTGACATTTGTCCGCGGGACATTTGTCCGCGAAGTTTTCCATACAAATTTCATCGCGGACAAATGTCCCGCGGACAAATGTCACGGCGCCAAAAAAAATAATGATTATGATTTTTTTTTCAGCAAGTGTAACCCGCAAGTAAGGTTTTTCGTTTTTCTAATGACATAGACCTAACGCTCCTTATATATGTCATATCTTATTTTATTTGTCATATATGAATTATATTAGGACATTGACATTTTACCAGAGTAAACATATTAGGTGTACAATGCATTTTACGTAAACAAAATTGTGCGGCATTTTAATTACAATTGATGAAAAAGTTTTTTTATTATGTTTATAAAAATGTCAATTACTCAATTTGTGTCCTGATTTTGTTATTAATTTAAAATTTAATTGGATTGATTTCCTTGATTAATATTTGTACTTGGATTTAAAGAAAATACCTGAATCAACACAACTCACTCACAACACCGTTTTTTGATATCGCCAATTTTTCTCAGTATTTTTTTTCTCAAATTTTTTAACATTTCTTTCTTTTAAAGTTAAAAAGTGATGATTGAAAATTAAATAAAATTGTAATTGAAAATATTATTTACAGAATGATTAGAATCAAAGCACTGAACCATGAATCCGATAGTGAATCAGTCACAGATGATGAAGTTCAGGTCACCAAAGAGGCAGAGGTAAAATATAATTTTGGTTGAAAATTAAATAGTATTAAGTAGTCATAGTCCTACTAACTATAAAATTAAAAAAAAACCTAATTTAACTTTAGTAAGGAAGTTGATAGACTGATCTTTTATGAGCCAAAGCATTTTTAGAAATAATAGTTAAGTAATACTACGCAGGTATCTACTACTTAGGGAGGTACTTATTCGTTCCTAATAAACTTGTAAATTGTAAATATTTCAAGAATCATATCATGACTTTGCAAAACAAAGATTAAGTCATTTTGCCCCTCTGTGTTTCAGTCAATTACCACCTCCAGTTAGAAATAAATAAAGTACCTAAATAAGTACCTACAATCTCTTTTAAACACTCGATGAGGAACTGGAGCCTGAGAAATAAGCTAAGTGATTTTTTATATAAAGACGATCTTCAGCTTTACTTTACTTTACTTTCTTTCATCAAAAACAAGATCAACCTCTATCTTTCTTTCCTTCTCCTTCTCCTTTGATGTTTTTTATTTTAATACTGATTTTTACACAGATGTAAATAACTTGATGACTTTCAGTTTTTGTTCCTCACTTTGGAGTTGTATTACACAGTAATTATAAGCATTAGCATTAAGGTATCAAATGTACATAAACAATTTTACCAATTTTGTTTTCATTAAGTCCTTAAGATACATTTATTGAGAATAATAATATAATTTAAATATATGTATAATGTTAAATTGTTTTATAATAGAATTTATTACTTATGAGTTATAAGCATGGCTTATTCATAAGTTATTATGAATTTGTAAATAGAGTTCCCATCTGCAAGCATTTGGGACGTACTGTATTTATACAAATGTCTAGATACATATTCTCAATACAATATAATTCGTATTAATTTTTTTTTTTTACATAATAATATTTTTATCTACTTTTAGTATCAATTAGTTTTAAAACAAAATCCTATTTAATGAATGCAAATATTTTTATTTAACATTTAATTTTGGACGCATTTTATTATTATTTATAATTTTATTTTAGGAAACCATTGCTGTAACGGAATATATGAGAGCTTTGGCGTTTAAAGCCAACGGAAAAAATATTGATGCAATGATTTTATTCACCGAATTATTAGAAACAAGGGTATTAAATGAGGTAATTTATAAACAAAGCTCTATTTAGTACTGGAACTCTATTTAGTACTGGAACTCTATTTAGTACTGGAATGTTTAAACTTGTTTATAAATGTTTTCACTGAAATGTGTTATATGAGAAATCTGAATAATATTACTAAGAATTAGGAAAAAAAATTAGATTCGATAGTCAAAAAACAGAAATGATTCATAATGATTGTTTTATTCCACTTATCGTTATTGTACTATATTAAATTGATTCTATATCACATAGATCTTATAAAAAACTTCAAAAACTAAAAAAAAAACATTCAAATTTTATCCCACTTTCTTATTGGGTGGATTTATTCTAATTATCATGTACATTTTTTTTTAAGATTTCCATAGGTGATAAAGGTGAAAAACTTTTCAATGTTCGATACAATTGCCATAGAAATATTGCATTAATCAGTGAAGACGCTGGAAACGATGATGAAGCTCTTGATCATTATATGAAGGTAAAAATACTCTTGTACCTACACCGTTTATTTTTTTATTTTTTAAATACTACATTCTTACTTATTGTACCTACCTACCTACTTACTTATATTTTTTTTTTAATCCTTTGGTTATCACTTACATTGTTTTATGCTTGTTACGTTATTTTTAAAGTCACTTTATATTCAAATAATTCAGGCAATGCAGCTTGATGACACAGAAGTTTATATAATGTTTAAACTTGGTCAACTGGCACTCAAAAAGGATAAGTTTGAATTAGCGGAACTGGCGTTTGAGAATTGTTTACTAAGAAATCCAAATCATTGGCCATCAGCTGATGGTATTTTGCAATGCTTATGTAAAACAGCAAACATTATGCGTGCATATGGTTGGGCTTTAAAGTGGTATCAAAAAGATAAAAATTATGAAAGAGGAGAAGATGTTTTATTGGAAATAACAGAAAAATTTTCACACTGCATCCCATTTTTTGAAAAGTAAGTTTCACTTCGTTTTTTTTTTATTCAAATTGATTTTTGTTATATTAAGTAATGGAAAAAAATATTCGGGGATCTCAGACATAAATTTTGACGACAAATTTAATTTATAAAGTAATACTCGCATTCGACGTAGAGTTGTCCATATTTTTTAAATCCAGAACTTGCCGTCGATTAATTTTTTTTATAATAATTCCAAAATTTATTTTCTTTTTTGATAGGGATCGATTCATCATTTACTTCTAGTCCGAAAACATATATTTTTGTTATATATCACAGTTAGATCGGTCGTAATCATTAAAATACTAAAGCACTTATAAAAATAGGTTCGTTTTACAACGTTTTTCTTAAGTCAGTTTCTTTTCTGTTTGTCTGTCCACGAAATTTTGTAATCAAATTTTAGACCATTTTCCGACAAACTACAGCTCTGAAACTTTTTATATAGCTCTGAACCCTATGAGAATGCAATATTCTACTGCTTTATTTAAATAAAATATAAAATATTTATTTTATAACAAAACAAAAAATTAAATTCTTTTGAACTAATAAACATTAAAGAAGTAAATATTTATTCATCTATTCATATAAACATTAATCCATTTTCCAATTATTCAAGTAAAATAATTTTTATTTGAAAAGAATATTGTGCAAAAAAAAAATTTTAACATCGTTGATTATTTTTATTAAATTAATTTCAGAGTCTTCAATGATTCATTTAAACCATCAAAAATTGCATCAGACGTTCCAAAAAAACCTAGTGTTTTTCCAGAACCTAAAATAATTATTGAAGAGGATCAAACAATGAAGAAACCCAATTTAGATGAATTCAAACAAGATACTTTAAATTGGTTGACGGTTGGAAAATTTATTTTATCAGTATACAAGCATTTATTAGAAACAAAAACATCAATATTGTTCCTTTTGTCGATAGAAGACATTTATCAAGAATTAGCAAATCAGGAAGTCGAAAAAATTGAGATTGACATCATGGATACAAATGAACAAGGAGGTGAATCAACACAAAATTCAAATGATTCTTACAGAAGTGTTAAAATCATCGAATCGAAAATCGTTGATTTTATAGAATTAGACAGTCAATCTGATGAAGGAAATTTTGCAGCTCCTGCAACTCCTCCTATTGAACAACAGGAATTTGATGAAATGTCATCGACTAATGAAAACCAGCAACGAAAACCAAGAAGACGTTGCAGCGACTTAAGTTTTTTAGAACAATGGGGTTGGCATAAGAATAGACGTTATTCTGCAAGAAAAAAATCTCAAGGTGCTGAGTTAGATACAAGTGTTAAAGGATTTCTAAGAAGAATTTTTCCGAAACTTCACGAAGAAACTCATTTAAATGAAAACGAATTTAATGTAAATAAATCAAAAGAAATTAAAGAAAAATGCAATGCTGAAAGTATGACTTATGAAAACTTTCAGAAATTAACTGAAAATGACTTCCAAAAGTTTCTTACCGAGTTAAAATCTCAAAATTTCGATTTAATATTAATTATTTTTATTTGGTTAAAATATATTTCAAAATATTGGCAAAAAACTCTAACAGATGAGTTGAAAAATATTTATTTAGAAATATATGAATTTTATTTGAATCATTGGGATTTACAAACTTGGAATCAACTATCCGATGATGATTTTAATTCTTCTTTTCGCATGGGAATATATTATTTGGAATTGGACTTGGAGAGATCAATTGATAAATCAAAAGGTATCCATTTATCCTTTTTTTTTACAAAGATAAAACATACGTTATCAAGAATTTAATATCTTCTTTTAAAAAAAAATTTTCGCCACAAATGAGAACCATTTTTATTTTTTCAGATGATTTACCAAAACAAATTGATTCGAATTGGAAAATGATTTATCATCATTTAATGTTTAATTCTGGTGTAGCTTTTGTCATTTCTGACGCTTTTTATGATATAAATTTAATACGTCTAAATTGGTGTAATTTTGTAAGTACAACAAAATTGGAATTAAATTTACCAAAATCTGTAGAATGTTTAGAACACATAGAGTCTTTAGTCAAAGATCAGTGTTCCAATGACACTTCCGAAAATTTTGAATTAGCCTTACCAAATTTAAAGGAAAACAATTTAATTACAATACAAGTCGTTCAAGTGACAAAAGAAAATTTGAAACGACGAATTAGTTTGAATAAAGTTCGAGAATGTTATGATAATCAAGAGTATAAAAAAATTGTTGACATCATTAAAGAAAGTCTTTTGAGTGGAAAAAATTTGACTTTTTCTTACGACAGTCCATTATCAGTTCAAGTACAATTTGAGGTACTTCTTGAAAGCTTATGGAATTTATGTGAATTCGAGGATTGTTTCGTGTGGTCAGAAAAATGTTTCTCCTATGCAGTCAATCAACTAATTTTGGCTCCAACTGATACATTTCGTTATGAAGAATGGGCTGACAATTGCAATTTTATAATGATTTATTTGGAAGAATTATTTCTCAAAGACTCTTCTGAATTATTTGGGGCTATTGAAAAATATTTGCCTAGATTAGTTCAAAATTGTGTCAGAATTTTAGTACACCAATTGGATGCACCATTTGATAAAAATAATAATCCAACTCACCCAGTAAATATCAAAAGACCCTGGGTAATTTTACATCAAATTTTAATTCGTCGAGAAGACTCATCTCCAGTCCAAATTAAACAAACAAATAAAAGTGATGAGTCTTTGCAACTTGATGAAAATTTAGAATTATTGCCTCAAGCATTACTTCTTTTATTTACTGCACATGAAGTTTTGGGACGACGTTTATGGTGCACCAGAGATCACGGTCAATTGCTACTGTATATGCTGGATATAATAATACCAAAAATTCGAGCACCATACATGGACGCATACAGAGATTTAGTGATTGAACATTTGGAGCAAGCAACATATTGCTTATATGGTTATCCACCGAAGAAAGCTAGGTAAGCTGATATTTTGGCATCTAAAAGATCGAAATCGGCCAAGTAGTTTAATAGTAACATTTAAGTGCGAGACAGATGGACAGGCATAAAGTGAAAACATTTAGTTTTTAGCAAAACGGGCTAAAAATTCATAGAAAGTGTTCGCAGATGTTAAAAATTGTTTGTTAAAACGTAGAACCCCGAAATAAAAAAAAAAAAGAGTTTTTTTTTCTAGAGATTTTTTGTTTTTAATTTGTTAGGGGTGCATTTCTTATTTTGAAATATTTGAAAATTTAATAAAATCTCAAAATATCTCATTGTATTTTTCTAAAAACTACTACTCAAAATTTTATTCTACATTGCACATATACGGTTCACACAAATGAAGAATCTTTGTTCTTATCAAAAAAACAATGTAAGATTATAATATCTTTAATTTATTTTACTTCAGATCTAAGCATATTGAAGAACATGATGCTCAACAAATCGACTTGACATGGAAGCGTGCAATTCAATTGTTTGATTTATATCGACCGGAAAAATTACCTGAATTCAATTCATTTAAATTGGAATCGATATCTACGGACATGGAACAATTACTTTTAAAAATTTTACCTTTGATTCCAAAAGACTTAGATCCCAAAGCTCATAGTGCCAACATTCAAGATTACATTGATTTAAAAAGAAACGAACTACCGGATGAAGTGAAATTACTTCCACAAAGAATTTCATGTATTTTCTACCTTTTAGCTGATTTCTATTTCAAAAATCGTGATTTCCAGAAAACAGTGAAATATTATGTATTGGATTTGACTTCCGACCCGACTCGATTCGATTCTTGGGCAGGAATTGCGTTATCAAAAACTAGTAAACTGGATACCAAACTGAATTCATGCCTCAATACAGATTATAAAGATTGCTTAGATGAAAGTGAAAGTGCATTACGATGTTTCCAGGAATGTATCAAACTTGATAAAAAACAAACTTTATTGTGGATTGAATATGGTTCATTCGCATATTATATGTTTGCTTATTGTAATAGATTATCAAAAAGTTTAAAAAATAAAATAAGTACAGAACAGTAAGTATATATAGTACATCAAATTATTCTAACCTAATCGTAATCACCAAATGACATTTCTTCAAAGTTAAATTAAATTGAAAAAAATTAATAATTGTTTGTAATAAATAAGAATTTGGTTATCACTGTCGTTAATTACTAAATTCAACTTCTATCTTCATCATGATAGTAAAAAATACAGTCTAATACCAGTGGGTAACTACAAAATTGCGCCCCTAGGCGAAAATTAATTTTTTTATTTTTTATAAAATAAATAACTTCAGTTTTCGCCTATTATTCTAATTATCATATAACTGGCGACTCGTCAACGCCGTTTTGCATGAACATTAATAGTAGATTACAACACATGTTAAGAAAATTTGTTATTACAACGAATTGTGTATACACAAAAACACATGGACACGCGTCAATACTTATATCACGAGACCGTTAGGTCGAGTGATATATATTGACAAGTGTCCATGTGTTTTTGTGTATACACACAACAAGCGTATAACAAATTTTATTAACATGTTTTGCATACTGTTTTAATGTGCATGTGAGAGGTAGTTGCAAGCAATACATTTGCAATGCAAAAAATAAACAAAAGTTGAAAATGAAGAAAGTAAATAAAATTGAAGTGTGGTAAATAAAATTGAAGTGTGTAAATAAAATTTTCATAAATAAATGATTGACGCATTTAATATACCATTTACTGAGCTAAATTTACGATTGTAAATACAACTTACCGATCACGCATGCAAATTAAACTTCTTTTTTAAGTCGGAAACGACTCACCATCTTTATAGGGTGTCCAGTTTCAGCTGTCATCGACCAGATAGCAGATATTGATATCCCTGCATGCTTAAATTCATTTTCGAAGTAATATTCTTAGTGTGATTTTTAATTAAAATAAATAAAAACTTTTTTTGTGAAAAATCATGAATTTTATTCGTAAAATGCTAACAAACGGTGCGCCCTTTAACTTCGTGCGCTCGCAGCATTTGTTAGAAATTATTTTCTCTTTGCTAAAATTGATTTGAGTCTCATGTAAATAAAAAGTATTTTAAAAGAAGTAAGTACCAACTAAATTACCCTGCATTTATTTACTCTTCCCATCATAATGAAGAAAAGGAAAAAATTTCGAAAATCTCAAAAAAAAATATCTGTAGGAATTCGGTCTTATGTTTTCGTAATTTTTTTCAAATAATTTGCTTTCACAACTTTATGAAGTTCAGTTGAAAAATTGTTTGATAATATTTTTTCTCCATTAGGTATTCATTTATTGTTGAACGGAAAGAAAAATATTTGGAAATATCATATGATGCATTTATAATTGCCGATAAAACAATTAAAATTCAGCAACAAGAAATTCAAACTGAAGATAATATTGACAATGATTCTCACGATGAAAAATGGCTACATCATTTTATGCTGGGAAAAATTGCCGAAAAAAAAAATAATCACCCTCGAAATTATTTAGATCATTATTTACTGGCCTCCAAACTTTTATATGAAAATGGGGCTACATATCCAATTAAAATAAATCACAACAATCCTTCAACTTTGTCTGTTGAATCTTTAGAGGTCTTCTATAGAACATCTTCAGCGATTATAAAATATTTGGAACAAAATACAGAAATAAATAGAGAAGTCGGACGACTTTTTCAACAGGTCTTAAAAGATCTGTCATCAAGTCCGTTTGCTTTTAATAAAGCGAAAATTGATGGTAGGTTTTTATTTTTTTTCGAGAAAATTAAAAAATTAAAAACAATAATTCAATTTTTTTTAATGTTATCTAATTTATTAATTTTTTTTTCAGATAATAGTGTAAATGCTCTCAAACGAAAACTGGCTGCTGAAAAAGCTGAAGCAGCCAGTAAACAAATTAAAGTAGTAAATGAATCATCTGTGCTTCTTGTTGAAAATGATATAACCGATACTTCAACAACAAAAATAATAAAAGAAAACATACAAGCCCCAAAAACTTCAAATGAAAATGTAGAGTCTCCACAAGAAATTGATTTTGATGAGAATATTGCTGCATCTCCAATACCAAATCCTACCGTTGAAAAGTTGAAAGAGAATAGTGTTAAAAGCCGATCACAAACGCCGGCTCTCCTTGGAGGAAGTAAAGTTAATTGTCCAAGCAGACGGGGATCACAAGTAAGTTGAATCTTTTTCTATTATATATTAATTTTAGAATTACAATTTTAAAAATTGTTTTCAATATAGAAGAATATTTTATTTTTGAAACAAAAAGTCGTTTCAAAACTTATTCCTAATTTTTCACATGATTTTTGTTTTTTTCTTTTAATTTTCTGTTCAAAATATACATTTATTTGAGAGATTACAAAAAGTTTTGGTTTCTATAAAATGTTTATTCACATTTTAAGTTTGCATTTATCGTTTCATTATAACATAACAAACCTACAGGAATGTCTGGGAGCCTTGAAGCATTAGGGCAGGAGAACCTGGTGGCTGTTATATGCGTTAAAGGTCACTGGAACATAAAAAGAAACACTTAAGCAGATAATCTTTCAAGATTCGGGAACGGGGGTGTCTCGAAGAGATTACAATCTTTCCAGGGTTTCTCGGAACTAAGAAGAGAGATACACAGGGTAAGCTGAGAAAAACAAAGACAGAAGAATATGGCGACAAACTGAGGGAAACAAAAATACCTAAAAGATTTGAGAAGATCTAAATAACGAAAGTCGGAAAGGGTTCCTCACGTGTTCCGTTAGTCCGCAACGATATAAACCGGAGTAAGAATGGCCGCGAGAAATTACAAAGACATAATTGGGTTTGTGAAAGGATGGCTTGAAGGGGAATAAAATGCTGTACTAGCGGGTCAGCAGGCCTAATTGCAAGGGAATCTGGGCATCCACGATCCGTTAAAATCTAACCTAAACTAACCTACTTTCATCTTAGTTATAGGATTAAATACTACGATTCTAGTCTTGCGAATTGGAAGTTCTCAATTAGCCAACGGTCTAAATAATTTTCATGTAAAATTTATTTATTTTTACATTTTAAAAGTTTTATTGAAATCTGATGAAAATTAGTACTTGCGTTGGGTGGATAAATATGGATTAAGGAAATCTAAAAAAAATGGTAAAAACCTGATTGTGTTAAAGGAATTGATCTGATGCTATAAACAGATATCGATGTAATTTTCTACCCATCACTGAATGCAGCAAAAGCTTTTAACGGCCTCTCCCCTACTTCTACCACTTCCCGTCATCCGATCCAGCTGAAATTGCTATAATGCATTGTCATCGACGGGCAAAATTTCATCCCAATCGGATAGTGGGAAATGGGTCAATTTTTATTTTTTAAATTTGGAGACAATCAATTCTACGATATTAATATCAATTAGTATCAATTCTGCGATATTAGAATTTAAAAAGTAGTATAAATACAAAATTAAAAATTAACAATAATAACGAGAAAATATATATAATAAATATTGGATTTGGAAATCATTTTGATAATGTCCATTACCTTGGTTAGATTTAGTTCGGAGTACCATTTAACATGCTTCTCTAGTGCACTTATTATAATTATAAGCTATTCTTGAAAATTCACAGAGTAAGGCAAAAAGTTTTCCTTATTTAAATGCTTTGAAGAAGACCAGACTAAGTTAAATAAGTAACATGAAAACAAGTTAATTTTTCAGAAATTATTAATTCGCGACATTGACCATGAATTATTTTGTACATTTACATAACCCTTTGCATTTCACCACATGATCTAAAAGGGTTACCAATAAAGTCCCAACATCGCAGAAGAAATGTGATCATATTTCCTTTCAAAACATCCAAAAAAAAATAAATAAACTATTACAATAACTACATAGATTGTTATAATTACATAAAAATTTTTTATTAATTTATTGTTTTTTGGTTTTAAATCTAATGATGTTTTTTTCTTACAAAAAAATTTTTTTTAATAATTTTATTTTTAAATGACAATTTTGTTTTGTATATTTGGATTTTGCTTTCTTTTTAATTTTTGTATCTTATATTTAATTCGCATTATTTATTTTGCTTTTTGTTCTATTCGACTAGAAATAAGTTACAAATTAGTCTGAAGCTGAAACACATTAAGTTAATAATTTATTTCTAAAATTCTTTGATATCCACCTTTACCTACTTGTTCTTAGAATTTCATTTAAGCTTAAAAAAAGTGAATTTTTATTTGAAGTCTTAATTTCATTTCTAAATGTTAAATACATATTTTAGTCTTTATAACTTGTTTTTTATTCTTTAAAAAAAAAGTAAAGATTACTTAATTCACTTAATATTTAAATTAAATAAATCTACACATTTTTGTTTTTGCTCGCTAACAATATTTATTTCTAAATGAAACACTAAGTTTTAAAAACTAAATAATACTCTTGTTTGAAAATTAAAAATAATAATAAAAAAATTAAAATAAATAGGTACCTTACCTATATTATTTTACTGGGATTGAAAAAGTCTCTTTAAGTACTTTTGAGATATTCATTGTTGATAGATAGTTATGTTTTTTCCATAAAAGTTCTTCACATGTGGAACTTAATTGGCAAAAAAATTACAACTAAAAATTAATTCTAATTTTCATAAATGTGTAGAAAAGAGATTTCCAGATTTCACCATATTAATAACCATTCCAAGAGGATATATTTATTAAAAAGACGTATTTTAAAATGGATGTTTATTGAACGATATATTGTCAAAAACGCACCCAAAAAAATATATAATTCTTATTTGTTGAATAAAATGTAAATTAAAGGGAATAGTTCATTTGAATAAATTTGAACGTTTTCGAAAAGTACGTCATCAATTATAAAAAATTAATATGTTCTCAGTAGTTCCTTATTTAAATTCAATTCAGTTTTGTGATTTTCGATTCTAGTTTCTCTATACTTTTTATTTATTCTTAAATATGTGTATTCAAATTATTTTATAAAAATGCACAACAAAAAAATAAAAAAAAAAAAATAAAATTCAAGAAATAAATGTTTGTTTTAAAATAAGTTTTAATGTGATATTAAAGTTGAATTGCTTGAATGAAAACTGTGCGTCACAGGTGGATGATTTTTTTTTTGCGCTTGATACCAAATTTTGAGACGATGACTTATTTCAGAAAATGATGGTCTTCGAACGGCTTGTTCATGCCAACATTCAATCATTAACGAATAAACTGCAGTTGGACATGCTTCTGGACATGGTAACAATTGACGAGCTCGAACCATATTAATAACTTCTTGATTACTGTAACCATAGTATGGCTAAAATTGAAATAGAAAGAAAATCAGAAAAATTCAAATAATTTATTTTGAAAATTTTTGATTTTAGTTAAAAAAATCTTATTTGAAATACCTGTAATCCATAACTGTAAATTTCCCAAAGAACAACTCCGAAAGACCACACATCTGATTCTGTTGTAAATTTTCCATATAATATTGATTCCGACGGCATCCATCGAACTGGTAATAGCGACTTCGATTGTACTCTAAGAATGAAATTAGTAAATTTCTTTAATTATTTCTCCAAAAATTTAAATTTATTACAAATACGGAAAATTAATTTAAAAAAAATATTAATTATTGTTTAATCTTAGACTCTAAGTTCGGTAAAACGAATTCTTACCTATAATAATCCGAACTATATATATCACGTGACAAACCAAAATCCGATATTTTAACTGTTAAGTTATCACCTACTAAACAATTTCTTGCAGCTAAATCTCGATGAACATAATGGTGACCGGATAAATATTCCATACCTTCACTAATTTGCAACGCAATATACAAAAATTGTAACTGAGTAAGTAATTTATTTTCATTTGGTGAATTTGCTATTAAAAATTCATGTAAATCTCCGTATGACATATATTCGAATAACATACATAATGGTTCCTTATTTAATACAACGCCCAAAATACATACAATATTGTCATGTTTCAAATCTGATATCAACTCAATTTCACGTTTAAAATCTTGCTGAGTTTTTGTTGAGGCATTTTCTTTTAATGCTTTTACTGCCACGAAAATTTTTTCACCGTTTGATTGTGTCAAATGTCCTTTATATACTTTTCCTGAAAAGTCCAATTACCAAAATTAAGTTCAATTTACAAAAATTATATAACATTTTAGAACTTTTCTAGTTTTCTTACCAAAAGCTCCTTCACCTAGCTCTTCTACAAATTCAACATCTTGTAATGTATATTGTGGTACTCGCAAGGAATTATTGCTTCGCCCTGAATTATGTTGATTGGTACCAGTGCTACCGTTTAATTGATTATCTCGCCGAATGCTTCCATTGTTGCCGGAATTAAATAATCTGGTCATTTCAAATGATGAATTCATTTGTGAGTTTCCATAAATATTCTTATCCGCATTTGGAAGACTAATCTAAAAATTAACATTAAAATAAATAAATGTTAATTATTAAGGATACAATATTTCTTAATTTAATATGTTTTAACTTACATTTTGAATGTTTGTCATTCCCGGTTTTTTGCTTTTTTTGTAACAGACATAGCAAATTGTAGTTAAAATTAAACCCAATATTAAACTCATGAAAATAATAATGTAAAGCCACATTTGATCTGCACATTTCGGTATATTGCAATGTTCAATAATTCTTTCAAATGATTTATCATCCACAAAACACCATGGTTTCAATTCTGTGTTTCCTGGATTTCTGTAAAAAGTTTAATTGTAAATTTTATATCAATTTTTACTTAACGCGAAAAATAGAGTATGGTATTAATATAATTATTACATTTTTAATAAAACCTTTCAAAATTTTTTATGAGAAGAAGTAAATAAAAAAAATGGTAATAAGATCGAAGCTGAATAAATACCTGCAATAATTTTGTCCAGCTAATTCGGGATAATCTGCAATTTCTTTCATAAGAGACGACCATTTTAAGCAAGGTTTACCCACAGCTGATAAGGCTGCCGTACCCCGATAACCTGAACCATTTTCCCAATAACAATTTTCATCTGGATTGACATCAAGTTCAATGCCAAATGAAGAACAATCCTGATTATATGGCAAACGGTGACAATCTTCTAGTGGTAATTTTTGACCAATTGTTGGATGTCGTTTAGCGATAGCATATTCTTTTTGGCATAACTCATTTTCCAAAAGTTCACATTCATCACGGCAAATACGTCTTAAATTTTCAGTGTTTCTTGTAGGAGGGTAATCGTTCGATATCTCACTTGAAAACACTTCATCATAATTTGTTGTCTTTTTTTTTAAATAGAGTCGACGTTCTTTAGTTCTTTCTAAAAATCTCTTATTTCTATCCGATATAGGATTTTGAAATTTTGGAATTCTTGTTGTTGTAAAATGCTCGTTGTTACTTGTTCGATGATTAATTGAAGTTTGTGAATTTTGATGTCTATTTTTCTTGGCACGCTGTTTTTGTTGTTGCTGCAACAATTGTTGTTCAGCTTGCGCTGCTCTATTTGCAAAATATTTATGATTTGTACGATCAGGAGTGCGACAAATTGGCAGTGTGCTATAACAAAGACTTGGAAGAACATAAATTCTACAGTTTTGATTAACATCTCTAGAAAAAAAAAAGTTAGACAAAAATAAATGTGAGTTTCAATATTAAAATAATTTTTATTTCAAAAATTAAAAAAAAAATTATCTCACTTTGATTCTTTGATGACACCATAAGCTGCTTTTAATCTCTCCTCTAATTCTTCCATTGTTAAATTTGGCGGTATAAAAACGGTATGGTTCTTTAAATATTTTTCACATGTTGTACCATTATATAATTGACAAATCCCTAGTAATGCTGGCTGAGCCTATTTTACCATAAAAAAAATAAAAATAAATGTCTAATTAAGTAAAATATATATTCTTAAAGGAAAAAAAATTTAACAATTTCAAAAAAAAAACCAGAAGGAAAATTTTTTATTTTATTTATGTAGTAAAAAGAAAGTAATTAAATTAATTAAATCAGTTATTTTGTAGTGACATCGGTTAAAACAATAACAAATATTTTTTATTAAATTTGGCAAATCATGTTACCGTTTCTTCCCTTATTTTTGTTGAAACTATATTATCAACATATAAAAAGTAGCTTATGATTATAATATGAGCAACAAGTGTTCAAATTGGATGAATCTGAATAAAAATTAAGTTTTAAAGGTAAATCTATAAGTTTATAGCTATTATTGGGTTGCTTAAAGTTTTAATTTTTTAATCATATATGTAGCTTACTTCATCATTATATAAAAGTTTTCCATGATCCAATGTTTTTTCATGAATTTGAGCTCTGTTGTTTCAGTTAATAATTATTATTTGCATATCATTTACATTATTATCCATCGAATTATCGTTAAGATTCAAACGATTGTTAGTTTAATAATCAATTGAATCATGTTAATTTAATATTTGAAGTTCCATTGAAATTCCAAGTTTAATGAAGAAAATGTTTTTTTTTTTTTGTTATTTTCCAAGTACATGATATATGAAAAATTGGAAGAAATAAAAATGTTTTTTTTTTATTATTATTAACTATTTGAATTAAAAAGAGAAATGTTGTTTTATCATTTTATTAATAATGAAAAAAAATAAATTTGTTATTTTTTAATATAAAAAATATAAAAAATATTATAAAGTTATAAATTTTATAGACTCCTTTTTTTTAATGCCATTAATATGAAAAATGTAAATTTGTACATAAAAAAAACAGACATATTACTTTTATATCGTTTTTATTTCTTTATTTTCTATTTCTGTAATATTATATTAAATATTAAAAAAAAAAAAAAAAATTGCGTGACTTTTATTTACATAAAAGTTTTTTTTTTTAGTAAAAATTTCATAAATATGTAAAGCTTCACATTTGATTGACAATAAAATTTTTTATTTGTCATGATCCTGTTAAAAGTTTTTTAGGCTCAAAATTACTACTTTTATTTATTTTTTGTTCTAAAAAAAATGATTATTTTTTTTATTCCCTGCAATCGATATTACAGACAAAAAAATAAATTAATAAGGAACTATTTAAACTAATCCAGAATCAATGAAAGTTTAAAAAAATGTAGTAAAATTCATCAACAGTTAATTTATTGTATGCTTTAAACTTTTTTAGTAACTTTTATAACCTCAACCAGTAGAACAAAGTTATTAAGTAATTTTGTCTGCAAGAAAAATTCCTTCATAGTCATAACTTTGCGCAACAGGGATTACTTTTATGAAATCATTTGCAAATTTAAACAAATCTAATTTGTTTTTTTTAAAGCTATAGTTTATTGATAGATATATTCGAACTGGTATTAAAAACTTAAAAAATATCGTTTTTCTTACTACAATTTTCTTTTTAAACGATTTTATTCAAAACACAAAATCTGTGTGTTTGTCCATTTGTATGTTTGCACCTTTGTCATAAAATCTTGCAATTGATATTTGACCCCTTTTCCGCGAATGCAATTTTGTACAGGCTTTTATTTCCGGTGACAATACTATATTCAATGCAGTCCGTTGATAATGTAATTTGGTCGGTAACTAAATTTTTTTAAACAACATTATCGACAAATTATAATTGGGGGAATTTTAAACTTTGAGTAAAATTATATATGTATAAAATTCGGGTTGGGATTGAAAATTCTAAAAATGGATTTCGATGAAAAATGTTATATAGGTTAATTGTCAAGGTGGATTGTAGGAATCTAAAAAAAAATGTTTAGCTCCGAATTGTGTCAAAGAGTTGGGATGTGGTCTAAAAATAGATTTTTAGTGTACATGGTCTAAAAATAGATTTTGACTGTACATGGTTAGACGAATTGAAGAAATTGAAAACAATGCTAATAGATTTTGATAAATATATTTCGGAATAGAATGAAACTAAATTAATTGATTGTGTAATTAAATAGAAAAATTTCTCAAATGAATAGTCTGAAATCGACACTCATGTTTGGAAGTTAGAGATTTAAAAGTTTGCTTGTTAACAAATGTTCTAACATAAAAAAAATTATGAAATTGTATTGAGTTTTATTTTCTACTTTTTAGTACTTATTTAAATAATAAAATCGTGTAACTTGAATTTTTTTTTTTAATTTTGTTATTCCTAAATACTATAATTAATAACTTTTATACTATGCCGTATTTATTTATTATGATTTTAATTCATGAAATTGTATTGTGTTAATAATTGCATGATATTATTTTCATTTCCTAATCCTAGTTAAATAATAAAATTTGTTGAAAATTTTTATTTTTATGTTTTTTGTTGTTTAATAATAGGTAGTTTAGTATATTTTATTAGTTCTTTGAACTTTTTGATGTTAAATTTTTATTCAAAAATTAAATATTTCCGTGACGGAAAAACCACTAAGAAACGCGTTCTTTCTTAACACCCTTAATGAATTTAAAATCTTATATTATTTAAATAGGAAAACGATTTATTAATAAATCATAAAATTTTTAACTGTTCACCTTATCGTAAATTTATGAAAAAAAATAAAAATTTATTATTATTATTAAAAGTTAATTAAAAATTGCATATGCGACGACGCGACGACATTCCGATAATAAAGCTCAGTATGGTCAAATATTAGGACACTGTCTTGTAAATCATACGTTTTGGCCAACTCTTTATAAAAAATATTTAATGACTTCATTTGAGATAGTTTATTTTATTTATTAATTTTTTCATTAAAATTTTCGGATTTTTATTTAATACTTTGGTAAAATGAATTTCCATAACAAAAAAAAAGGATGTAAAAAAAAAAATTTATTGCAATGTTTTTTTTTTTTGTTTCTAGGAGGAAACGAAATTAAATTTTAAATTGAAAATAAATTTGGGCATATTTTATGAATAAAAATTCATCTTTTTTGCTGCTATTTTTCTTATTCAAAACTAAAAGTGGACATCATAAAATTATTTTGTTTCAAACGGCAAAATATTAAAATTTCCTATTTATCTGAATTATCTGATTTCGATAAAATATATAAGAATTTTTTCATTTAATCAGTGTTTGCATTTAATTGCAAAAAATAATAATAAACTTCGAAATTATATTAAATTTTTGTTATTGTCTCGGTAGTTTTTCTCGTCATTGGAAATTGCATTATTGCATTTAATTTAAGTTTTAGTTCAGTTCAATCTAAAAAATATATCTCAATTTTCACAGAAAACACTATAAATCAAACTGTTGCTCTTCATTTACTTTATACATTGACTTGATAATGTCCTTTTTTTATGAAGATAATTTTTTTTGCCCTTAAAATATAGTATAGTCCTATATTTTTTTTTCTGCAATGATAAAAAAATGATATATCCTACATCATTATATATTTACATTTTTATAAAATTGTAATTTTGGAGAATAGCAATTGGTTTCCTTTTTTCAAAGATAAAATCTATTGAGACATATTATCGTTGGAATGAAATAAATAAATATTTTAAATTTTCCAAAAATTTCTATTAAAATATGCAATTCGAATATGGTATTTTAATCAAGCTTGAAGATATAAGCAGAAGTGATTGCGAATTATACAAACCACATTTAATTTTCGTAGCTTGAAAAGAAGTTTCCAAATTTTAATAAAGTTAATTTTTGGAGTTTAGAAATTTTTACAAATGTGTTTAATTTATTTTTTAATAAAAATTGAAACTGATAATTTGTTTTGTTGCACGGAATGCAATACTTAAAAATGTTATTTCATTATGAAACTCAATGATTCGCTGTTTAAGTTCTTACTAAATATTATCCTCTTATAAGATAAGTCTGGAATAGTTCTTGTTTCCAAATTTAGCTATGGATGGTATTAGTAAAAATAATTTTATAAAATTAACGAGTTATATACAGTTATGTTCAAATCATGCCTAAAAATGTATACAAAATCCACCTTCATATGAATATTAGAATTATTATTATTTTGTTTGAGTATCTTGAGATTTTAGAGTAAAATAATGAAACATTTAAATCATGCAGATACGCAAATAAATTGAAAAGAAAGTTGCTTTTGTTGAGAGTTAGTTCATTTTTGCGATTAAGAGTCAGTTCATTCTTAAATTCATTTTATTTTTAATATTTTATGGCATTTACGTATTTCACGTATTTTTTAAGAGTGTTTTGATTGATTAGTTTTTCTTATTAATTTATGATGAATTGAATACACCCTTGAAGCTTTTCCAACATGCTCATCATTTTAAAAAAAAAATCTTCTCAAGCTACATTAGATGTACTATCTTATTCATAATTATTACAATTCCTAATTACTTTCAAAAATGAACTCGAACCGAGGTTCTAGCTCAATTTCGAGCTTTAGAATCTATTAATCTAGTTCATATTAGGTTTATAGGTTGCCAATATTTTACTACCAATTTTTAGTCTTAATATAGTAATCAGTGTCCAAAAACCTTGAGATGAAGTAAGATTACTAGAATATATTCATTGAATTCGATTAAACAGTAAAGTTAAAATTTGACACGATTTTATTTTAAATTATAAATTTAGTCATGGCATTTCGCAACTTATAATGTTTAGTAAATAAATTTCATAGTCTTAATTTAATTTGGTTTTTTTTTTTCATGGAAATGAAATTATTTTAACTTCATTAAAAATAAATTTTGAATGAGGGTTCCTTTTATGTTATTATTAATAAGGAACCCCCAATTGAAGGGAAACTTAACGTATTTAAAAAAAAACATTGCATGACAAAAACGTATAATTTACTTGATGTGATTTCAAAAACTTTTTACTGCTCCATCATACACACACAAAACTGAAATCAGGTAAAAATATGATTCAGCTTTTCATATTTACATACATACAAATTTTCGCGACAAATTATCTGAATTTAATGAAAAAAAAAATTAATAAAGGAGGATTGAAGAAAAATGCACAAAATATAGTATTTAAAGAACGAATTCTATTTTTTTGAAAGTATGAAAAAAAACAAAAATTAAAATAAAAATCTTTTATCAGATCTTACAAAAATACCGGGAAATTGCAGATATACCTCGAACCTAATTAAGAAGATTCTTGCTCTTGTGGAATTAATTCTAAAAATTCAACTGTAGTTCTTCTATTAGCTCCATGACTACTAAAACATATATTCAAAAATAACTAACAAAATGTACATATAAAGGAAATAAAAAAAAAAATTTCTCATCTTATATAAAGAATAAATTTGTCGTTACACAATACATATCATAGGTACTATAAGTATGACTTATATATGCGAAACCTAAACGAGCTATCTGTTTCATATATATGTATTTTTCCAGGTGAATATAACGAATTTGAATCAAACAATAAACTATATTATTTCCAGGAAATATATAGGGTGGGAAAATTTCAATGGGAAATAAATGCACTTGATTTTTTTTTTTGTATATTTAATACCTTATAAAAATGTTTGAATTTTTTTTTTAACATTTTTATGACATCATTTGTCATGAACTTTTCAAAATTATACACATTTAAAAGGAAAAAAAAAATTTTTTTGTTGTAGAAAATATACGTAGATAACATCCATTTGAGTTAAATGAAAAGAAAATTTTGAATAACGAATTTCCACATTTTTTTTTTTTTCAAAAATTAAATTTGCCGAATTATTTTTCTTAGATATTTTATCTGAAAAAAAATTTATTTAAATAGGAGGTATTAGATAATGTTTTATGCATTTACGAAATTACCTACTAAATATTGTTGAGACAATAATTCACGATTTCTCAAAATTTTTAAAAATGTAGAAATTATTTAATCAAATTTTTAGAATTATTATTAAAAATAAATAAAAAGAAGACAATATAAATTATTGAATTAAAAAACTATAATTAAACTGAAAAACATTATTTTTATTTTATATACTTTATACTTTTTTATTAAATTTTCTGTATACACATAACTTTTTCTTAAGCACAATTTCTTCATTTTCATATTATTAATTAATGGTGTGGAAAAATTGCGCGAAAGAAAATTTTTTTTATGGTAAATAATAATAGCTTCTTTTTTTTGGCATAGTACGCTGACCCGTCTGATTGTATGATTATAACAAAGTCCTTATTAATATAATTTCAAAATACATAACTAACTAATTTAATATTTTCCTGATTGCTTTGACAATGATTCATTTGTTCCTTCATTTGATTTATCTGATATGATTGTTTTCTTTATTATTAAATAAATATTATTTCGAAACTAAACTTTGCAAGAATTGTTGGTTAACTAATAGAAAGCCTGAATTTATGGATATATGTTAGAATATTTCACCCAATACTTTGTTAGTTGATTGCATTTTATGTTTATTTATTTTTTAAAAATGATGTAGAAGAAAGTCTAGTACCGTTTCTATAGTCGAACAGGTCCCATAACTAACATATGACCGATTTTCTTTCTTATTTATGCTTTGTTTTTTAGTTTATTATGGCCTTTATTTACAATTAGGAAATTTACTGAATAATTTAGAAGAACCTTTGTATAAATTTATTCATCATATATATTCAAAAAATATATATAGTTTCGTATATAATATGTATATATATTAAAATTTATATAATACGATTTACTGTAGATATTTATAACATTATAAAATAGAGTATGTATACACATATATTATACTGTACATAAAAAATAATTTCATTATTCCAAATACTTAATATTTTTATTTTAACTAGATAATATTAAAACATGAAAATAACATATTCATAAGTGGTACACATAAAATTAAAGTAGGACATTGCAGAAAAAGTTTTTATCACTTAAACATGATCCGATCTAGTTTTAGAAATTATCTCAAAAACATAAAAAAAAAAATCCTAAAGTTAAATTTACAAAATTGCATTGTGATTTAGTTTTATTGAAATATTCCAGCATTTAACGCTGGCAACCATTTTTGGCGAAATTTAACGTTTCCAGATACATATTCGTAGTGAAAATAAAATGGAAGGCGTGGGAGCCCGTTCAACAGGCGATACTTCTGCTCTCTAGATATTCTGTTGTTAGACAAGGGTTGTGCGAGGTTTCTTATATTCAATTTTTGTTTTTTTTCTATCACAAGACCCAAGCAGAAACAAATGTAATTGATAAATTTTCCTTTCTAATCTACTATTTTTTTACGAATCAATTGTAATTTTTTTTTTTTTTGTATTTACAAAATCTATTTTATCAATTTGCAAAATTAGCTATTTTTGTTTTTACTATAATTTTTTTGGGGTAATTTTTTAATCTTGTTAAAATTTAATTTCCAGATACTTTTTTAAGATAGTTTTTATTTACAAATGAAAATTTCGTTACTTTAATATCGAAAGAATAAAATGTATGAATTTTTTTTTATTTAGGAATTTAACAAAAAAAAACTTAACTTTGAAAAAAAAATTGTTTGTTTCGACTAATCGTAACAGTGGGTTGGACAAGTTTAACCATATATTTCAAAAATGTATTCCTTTACTGTATAACTTTATTTTCATTACAGTGTCGTCCATTTCACTCTTTATTTCTTCATTCTAATTCATTTCAATCTTTCACATTTGAGAAAATTTTTTTTATGAAATGGAAATTTAGCGGGCTACAGCATTACACTAAAATTAATAAAATACTAAAGCAAGTTGAAAAATTCAGTGAAGTGGTACCAAGTAATTTTTCCCAATTAAAATATAATATAAGTTTATAAGTTTCTTTTATATTTAAATATTAAAGTATAATTTAATGTAAATATTTAGATAAAACAAGTTTCATTATTTTAATTGATATTAGACCATGTAAACTTCCGGTATTTTCTTTTTTTTTTATTTTTAACAATTTTTTTCTTTATTAAGTAAATACCTTAAAGCAAATACATAATATCTAAGCATAAAAAAAAGTTATATTTATGTAGGTTAAACAAACACCTTTGTGTACTATAAAATTTATGCCTACACCTACATAGATTTTCTGAAAAATAAGTACGATGTAGGTACACTAAATTATATGGAACACAAGAAAATTATAAATCCTTAAAGAAAACATTATGTTTTTGTCAAGCTGATTTATTAGTAGCAAGAAGAAAAAAAATTTCCCGGAAATGGAAACCCTACATATATATTGATTGTGTACATGTACACAACGGTATAATGTGTGATGTTTTATTTGTTTTACTTATTCATACTTCATTTCAAAATAATCTCATCTCTTTTTACTTTAAAGAACTTTTTCTTTTTTCTTAAAAACCTATTTTATAAAAAAAAAAACTTTATGTTTTCTATCTAAATCTAAAAATTTTCTTTTAATTCCATTAGATTTTATGTGCATATGTCACCAATGTCTATCTTTTTTTTTTTCTTCTTTCTATGAAAATATTTTATTCTTCCTCTATACATAAAAATTATTTCAATCACATTATCAATTTTCGCTTTATTTGTCTCTAGGATTGAAATTAAAGAAAGTATTTACAACAATATGTGAAACTTAACGCAAAAAGGAATTTATTGATATTGTTTTTTGATATTTTTATTTTTTTAAAAATTAATTTTGGTTGAGTATTATCATTAGAATAAAATTTTTCCAAATAAAAAATGTTAAAGCCGCGAATATTTTTGAACAACTAGTCAGCGACTTAATGTATAAGGTATAAATATTGATTAAAATATAATTGTCGCTTTACTATAAAATTAGCACTAAAGTAAATAATGAATTTTAAGTTGGGACTATGTAAAGAATTTATTTTTATATAGTAAAAACAATACTCATGTTCAGCTTAACAATTTCGAATGAATTTGACTTAATTTTACCAAACTAACTAAGAATCATCTTTATTTCACATTTTCATTCAGCATTTGACTAAAATTATTTCTTGGGCCATTAATATTTTATTTACAATTATTAGCTATTGCCATTAAATAATTTTTTTTCCCAAACGATATATTTATGCTTGAAAAAATAATGAAACATATTCCTTTTAAATTCCTATTCTAATAATACAAAATTTGACAATAATCATGCTACATAAAATTAGGCGCTTCACAATATGTTGAAGTTAATAATTGTATTTTGTTTATAAAATATAGAAATGGTAAACATAATTTTTCACCCTTCATTAGATTATAAAATATATTATACCTACTAACTAAATTTTTTTCAATCTATGCTCATTATGCTCAATGCTCATAATACTTTTTTTTATGTGTAATAAAAATAATAGAATTAACACAATATGTAAGTATGTTGAAAAAAAAAGGGATAACATATGTATTTTTCTTGCTTTTACGTGGATTTTATGTTTAATTTAAAGAGAAAAAAAAATAGAAGAAAAGGATTCAAAGGAGTGCCATCGTAATCGTGAAAATCGTTCCTTAATAAATTAACACAGAGTATATTACTGAAAGGAATAACAGAAAAAATTATGAAATCCTAATTTCTTTATGTTTATTCATTGTGCTATTACATAAAAATAATTAATTGGATAAAAAAAAAAGTTTTAATAACTTTTCACAAACAATGTTTGCTAGAATGGAGCATTTTCAGTAGAAGAAATATTCCAAACCATTAATTTCGAAATGTTTTTTTTCTTTCTTTTACTACTATTTCCAAGAATAAAATAATTACATTAAATGGCTGAATTTTTTTTTATTTTTCTTTTTGTTCAAAAAAATTACGATATCAGTTGTAAAATATTTTATATTTGGCGTTAAATTTATATACATATGTATTTTACTTATGCAACTCAAATATTGTACGAATGCTTAACATTCCTTGGGTAGTTTACCCACAGTTTTAGACGGTGTTTAGGTGTTTTGACACCATATATGTTCAACTAGAAAACTCAATCGACATAAATTGAATTTGTTTATGAATATTTAGGAATTTGAAATCCAATTGAATACATTTTGATGTGGGTTAGCTTAAGTTCCCTTCAATAAAGATAAATAAATACACATTAATAAAATTAAAAAGAAAAATTTTTGAATTCATTATTAAAACAATTATTTTTATTAAATTTAGGACAGATGCTTTTAAATTGCAAGACAAACATTAGAAAAATTTAAAAAAGAAAGACCCACCCCATCCCGTAAGTGTGGGATAACGTAATGTTCTTGGTAAATATTTTAATACTCTAACTGAAGAATAGTGTTTCGTGTAGATTATATAATGTATAGTATGTGCTTCATAAATATTCAAAGATTCAGCTATTTGTATATGTACACATATACATACATATTAAGCACAATTTTTGTACATACACATTTTCGTGTTTTTAATAATGCATGTTCAAAAATAATAAAAATATATATGTACCTATGTATTTTTAAATAATTTCTTTAAATTTAAAATTAAGTTTTTTCCTACTCACAATAACTTTTTTTTTCTTTGATTGTTACTCCTTTTTTTTATCACAAAAGCTTTTCACATTATAGTATAGTAGAGAATGCAGATTGTTATTCTAATATCGAACAAAAAGAAGAATAAATATATTTTGTCAAATAAAGATAAGAATCGTAAAGTTAATCAGGATGACACAAGAAGAATTCCATAAAATTTCTTTTCATATAAAAAAGATACTATTTATATATTAAAAAAATAAAAGAAAAACTTTCCTTATGCTGTGAATAGAAAACTATATTAAATTTTTCTTAAAATTTAGCACAGCGACTTGAAACCCTATAAGTAATAATCTTCTAATATAATAAAAGGTGAACTCACCTCTTAAACGACCTTGACAGTGCTGACACTTTCCTCAATTTATTTTTTTAAACGTAAATAATAAATAAAATAACCGAATGACTGACTATGCAACACTGAATGCAAGGCGTACTTTGATAAAAACTTTAAAATATAAACAAAAAAAATCAAGGCGTACTTTATCAATAAAAAAATAAAAGCATTCTTTTCGAAATGACAAAAATCAACGCATAGTTACTAGGCTAGGCCTGCACTATTTTTTCTGTGCAGGCTTTTTTCTAGTATTTAAATAAAAAACGAAATTTTAAAGTTTTTAAGTTGGTAATTTAAGGCTTGTAGAATATTGATGTCGGAAAAAAGAGATCACAATCAGTTCATGCCCAAACGACGATATCACATATCATTAATCAATTTTAAAAATAATTGTATTTTGCTAACTATTTATAATTTAATAAACGTTTCGTTTCATATTAACTTATGTAAGTATATTGAATCTCAAAAGTGGCCTTTCCGATATTAAGTACACTTGGTAAATTTGCATTTTATTAACAAATGTTATAATTCAAGATGTTGTTATACATCGTTTAGTAATTTTGTTTAAAAACCTAATCTGCAATCTAAATATTTCTTTGAAATTTCGGTTATTTAATTTAAATTTCAATTCAATTAAGGTTTGGTGGAAACAAATTGCAGCTTGTAAAAATAAATTTGGTATTTAAAAGAATCTCTCTAATACTGTTTCAATACCTTCGTAATTTTTTTCTGCATATATCCATATTTTTTTTATTCCCGATAGGGTGACCAGATCAAAAATATATTTTTGGGGTAGTATTTTATTGATGGTTTTTTTTTTCGTTTTTCACTATATAAAAATAAAACAAACTTTTTAATTCTCTGTAATATTTAATAACTAACAAAAAAAAAGTTTAAATCAAAAACGAAAAACAAAAAACTTACATCGAACTACAACACAATTGAATTTTTTTTATTTTCGAATCTTATATCTAAATTATATTTTTCAGTTTTCAGTTTCCTTTCAGTTTTCTTCCAAATAATATATATATATATATATATTTTTTTTTTTGAATAATATATTTTATATATTTTTAATAATTTATTAAATTAATTTATAATGATAACGAAATATCAGCAGAGTTCGAATTTTAAAAATCAAAACGTAAAGGGAATTTTTTTTTTTTTTTCTCTTATCCCAAAGAAAAAGAAAAATAAAAAATCATTTGAAAAGAAAAGATTACTGAGTTTATGAAAGATTTTTTAAGTGATAAGAAAAACAGTGGAATAAGTGATAACTTTTTATCTTTCTTTACATTATCTGTTCAATTGATAATAATAAAAGTTGACCTCATAATGCTGAAATTTACTAGATATAAAAAAAAATATTTTAGGTGTTTTTGGGGTATTTTTTCCTACCCCATTACAGATTTTGGAAATGGGGTATTTCAGGAAAATTCAATCAAAAATGGGGTAGCCTACCCCAGAATGGGGTATGTCTGGTCACCCTAATTCCCGATATTGTATTAAATTAAAATTAGAGCATTAAATTTATCTTTACGGTTTTCAATATACCATAACATAAAATGTTATTTAAAAAAAAAACATAAAACCGCAACCGTTACGAAAAATGCGGCTATATAGTTTTTTAGGACTATTATATGAGGTTTTGATTATAACTATTATAACTATGCAAATATATAAATAGTATTATCTAATTATTTGTATCACAGGATACATGGTATAATATGTAGATAAGGTACAAAAATACTATTGAATTATATACACTTTATATATAATTTAAATTTTAATTTTTCACATTTAAATTCGCTTTTAGTGAAACGAATAAATATAATAAAATTTGCTTAATTCATATATTCAGTTACTTTTAAGTACTTCTTACGGCGAAAAATTTATTAGAACGAATAATTTTTTTTATCATTAATCAATTTTTCTAAAACAGTATCCTTTAAAATCTTAATTTTCTAAACTTAATGATTTATTTTTAAAAGTTGCTTTTTATTTAATTTGTTAGCAGCAATAATAATAAAAAAAAAAAATCATTTTTCCAATGTTGCACATACATTCGTGATCCTGTCAAAATTATTCTAGAAACTGGGAAATAAAAGAGTTTATTGTTTTATGCCAAAAATTTTATCTTTATATTTTTATTCTGGGTTTTTATTTTTTTATCGGATATGAGGAAAATATCACAACGAACTTAATTCAAAAGCTAAATAAAAACAATAATTAAAAAAATATATGTATATATTCTTTTGTATTGAAAAAAAGTTTTTTTCGTTGAAAATGCGAAACTTAAATGAATTTAAAAATTTTCCATCTTAAGAAAAATTTTTATAATTGAAAATTGAAAATTTCAAGAAAAAAAAAAAAAAAAGTTAAGAAATTTTTTTTTAATTAAAATCAACAAAAAAAAATCGATCAAAAGTTTGAAAATAAAAGAATTTTTTTTTTTTTTTTTGTGAAATTATAGAACTTCATATTTTTTTCATTTTTATGTTTTTATAAGAAAACATTTTTGAGGAAAAAGCTTTTTTATTTCAACATTTTGAAAATTTGTTCGAAAAAGTAGAACATTTTTACTTTTGATGTTTCCTTCAGACTATGCACAAAAACAAAATTCTTTTCCTTTAAAATTTTCTTAACTTTTCATTCAATAAATGAAAAGGACTTTTAGAGTATATAAGCTCATCAAAAAGTTTTAAAAATTTTTTTTTTTTTTTTTGATTATACATAAAATATATGTATTATAGAAATGTTATCTTCATTAATTTTTTATTCAGACTTAAGGAACTTTGTTTTTATATTTATTTTTTGTTTTTACGTAATAAAAGCAGACAATTTAATCTGTATTGATTTAACTCAAACTGGAGAGGGCTGACAGTGAGTCGTGGTGGAAAATTGATTGCAATTTTTTTAATTCATAAAAGGATTATCATAATTTGCATTCGAACTTCATTGCATTCGAAAATAAAAAAAAAATTAATGAAATTTGAGAATAGGGTTTGCAAATGATTTTACATCGAAACGAAATACATAATAATTGGTAATTTAGTATAATTAGAAGATATGGCGCTTTTAACATTTAAACTGTGTGTGATTTTTTTTTTGTTTTTTTTTATTACTTGAAGTCCATAAAATTCGTCTTATTTATTATATAATAAAATTAGATTCATGAACTCGAGGGTTTTATCTTTTGAAAAAATAATTTCCAAACGATATAAGATTATCATCTCGAATATTTCTTTCCTTTCTTTTTTTCCTAAAATTTTATCATTCAAAACTTTGTTTGACCCATATTTTTAATAATTAACCCTTGTTCACCCACCCTCATAAAATTTAATTAAAAAAAAAATAATATCGAAATTGATTTTAATTGATAAGGAAATAATTTCAAAGTAAAAAAAAAAACAATTTAAAAAAAAAGTATTGAATTTTTTTTTTGTCATGAAAATAAAAATATATATTATATCAATCTAACCCTTTTTTACATTTAATGAAAGCCTACATTAAATATATTTTTCTTTTTATTTTCAACTGTATAAATAATTGAAATAAATTAAATTATATGTTGTACTAATTTAAACTACATATTTTAAAATATAATCACATAAATTAAATGATTAACTGTAGAGGAAAGAGGATTTTGTCTTCATAGCCCACATAATATAACTTTATAATAAATTTTAGTTCATTCATAATTAATATTCCTAATATTATATAAATCTAAATAAATCTTCAACAAGTCATACTTTTTGAACTGAGCGTGCATCTTATATAATATAAATGAAAATGTATTTTAAAGTCGAGAATATATAATTACCAACATGTTGACTAATTTTTGAAGAGAGTCTTAATTGTTGTTTAAGGGAAGTTAGACAGCGAAATCTCCTATCTGTGTTTATAGTTTTCTCTAGTTAATCATTTTACTATGATAATAATAAATTTTAATTAATTTTAATGGTATTATTTAACTAAAAATGGAATCTAATTAAATTATTCATATATTTAAATGTAGTTTAGTTACAATGTAATCAAATATTATAGTGATAGAGGGTGGATTTATTACCACATTTATAATAAAATATTGGAAACCTTTGAAATGCAAATTAATTAAAATTTACATTACATTTTACATCATATCATTTTCATTACAACTACTGAAAATAAAATCGATTTTAATTTGTTAAAAAAAAAAAATGTTTTTTTTTTTTGGTGTAACATTTCATAAATTAAATTTATTTAAATTTTTTGTGGTTTATTTTTATTAAAATCATATTTATAATATTTAAAAAGAAATTTTCGGATTTTAAATTTTATAATTTTTGCTTCTTTGGCTGGTATGTCAGCCTTCACCTTATCCCACTTAAGCTGAATGATCGGCGGATGATCGGAAGAAGCAAATTTTGTTTGAATTATTTTAGTTTTAAATGAAGTTTTTGAGGTTTAATAAAACCACCTGGAAACTTTTTTATTTTCTTTTGACTGATAGTACATCTTTCTGGCTTATAGATGGTTGAAATAAGAAAAATATAAAATACAAAAATCGCCAAAAAGTTCTATCGTAATTCAAATTATAACTTTGGAAAGAATTGATTTAGAAGCAAGCCTGGTTTTCATCAAATAATATCTGGGAAATGTTTTGGATATTTCACCCTTCTCTTTCTAATCTTATCTTACAGATTGCAGAATAAAACTAAATTTTTCTATTATTTTGCTAAAAGAAGTAATAACGACAATGATTATTCAATGCTTCTACTTGGTCATTAATAAATTTATTTCTTATTCTAATTAACTTTACTATCAAAAAATATTAAGGGAATTATGTTTGCAATGTAAGAATATCAAATCAGTAGAGAGGTCCTAGAAAAAGAGAATTGTGAATTGAAGATATTAAGCGAAGTTTCACCATTAAAAAAATTCTTTATATCTTTATATACACATACATACTATTATTATTATATGATCTGACAGTTTTAACATAGAAAAGGATAAATCTTTTAATAAGAAAATTTTATAATATTAATTTAAGGAAAATGTAAATAAAAATAAATATCATAGGTACATCAAGCATATTCAATGTTTATTATTAAGGTTTTTTTTTCTAATTTTTTTTTTTATTTAAAAGTGCCTTCATTTGTACGTTTTGTCCTTCATCAAAAACATAAGGATATCCTGTGTAAGGGAAAAAAAAAATTTTAACATTCCTAAAAGAACTTTTCCATTTGCATTAAAAATTCCATATTTTTATAGAAAAAAATAAATAAATAAACATAAAAAAAAGGAGCCCCATGTAAATTGAAATATTTAAAAAGTGTTTTTTTTTTTCAAGATTTTACAAACCCATTCTTTATATTAAATTTATTAGACGAAAGATTTCCAGCTTCATCGTAAATGCTAATACTGCTGATGCTGCTGCTGCTGCTGCTGCTTTGTTTATTGTCGCTTTGTTGCTTACTAATACTAGTACTACTATAACTACCACTATTATTATTACTACTAATACCACCAATGCTGCTGCTATCAATATCTGATATGGGTGAAATTTTTACAGCATCATCACCATCAATATTACTAAAATTATTAAAATTAACCCCATCATCGCCACCCCCACCACCCTCATCATCACTTAAACGTAAATCTGAGGCTCCAACATTGCTACCATGGTATCCATAAATTATAATAATGAAAATCCATAAAAATTTTCTTATTTTAAATATATGCATGGTTATTTTTTGTTTGTTTTATATACATATACATATATATATATAAATTTACTTATATATATAATTTTATATAAACATATATAAGTTGTATTTTAAATATGGATGTTTTTTTGTATTTTTTTTTTTAATATTCTTAAAATAATGTTTGTTTATTTTTTTGTTTTGTTTACATATACGTAAATTTGTTTTTTTTTTTTGTTGTTGTTTTTATTCATATATTATTTATACTGTATAATTTTTAATCCTTTTTTAATGGTTTCTTTTTTTTGTTCAGAGCTAATAAAAACATTATAATTTATATTTTTTTAATATATTTATTAAAATTTTGGTTTTTTGTTTTTTTTTTGTATTTTTTATAATAATTTGTTTTTTATTAAATTTAAGTGCAATATGTATATAAAAATAGCAATATTTAAAATATTCAACGAACCTAAGTTAGAATCGAGTGACGGTTTCGTCGTATATGTTTTTTGATTGTTAAAAAAAAAATTTAGTGCCCAGGTAATAAATTTATGAAATAATATTATGGAATGAAGCTTAATACTCATTAATGTGGAATAGAAAAAAAACAAATTTATAGTTTGTTAAAATGTTTACATTCTTAAAAATCAACTAAAGCAAATTTAACAAAAATATTTCTTATAAAAATATAATTTAATTAAATAGTAAGTTCTAAAGTTTGAATCATTTGTATCTTGTTCGTTTACAGGCTTTAATATCATACTATCTAAAGTTTGATAGTTGCCACATAGATCTATTATGTATTTAAAATACATAAAAAAATTCGTTACTTAATATTTAATGAATTTATAATTTTGTTGAAGAAACAATTGAAATATTAATAAATAAATATAATAAGGATTAAAATTTAATTGATTTAAATGCACATGATATTATTAAGTATGTATATAGTATTTGTGATGCCTCCTACCGGCAATAGTATTTAGTTTTAAGATTTTATTGCACTGTATATTTTGTTTTCTAAACATTTTTCGGGACTAAGATTTAATGATAATCAAAATTTTTTTTTTAAATTACTTTTCATTTATTTATATTTTTAATTTTTTGTACATTTAATTAAACATTACTAACTATACACAAATTTATTTATTTTTCTTTAGATTTTTTTTTTTCTTTTTTTTTTAGATAATTTTCCTATATTTTTTTTTATTTATTTAAAAACAAATTTTATTTTATTTTTGGATTTTTTTTTTTTTTAAGTCTTTGAAGTAAAAAATATATTTTTTTTATTTGTTAATAGTTTTCACTTTTTTTATAATGAAAAAAAAAAAAATCTAAACTCTAAAAATATTTATTCAGGACAGATTTTAATTCAGAAATTAAAAAAAACAAAAATTTAAAAATAGATTTAATTAATGTGAAAACAATGTTAACTTTTTTATTTACTTTTTTTTTTTTTAATTTTTTATCTTACGCCGACCACACCAAAAAGAATTGAAGGGAAAAAAAAACTTATTTGTTGAAAAAAAATAAAAATAAAAATAAAGAAACAAAAAGATATTTCACTTCTAAAGGAAAAAAAAAAAATAAAATTAAAAGAATTTTTATGGAAAAAAATTTTTTTTTTTTTTTGTATTTAAAATGAATGTTGTGAGAATGTTTTTTTTTTTTAAAGAATATTTTTTTGGTTTTTTTTATTTTTGTTTTTATTCCATGAAAATCATCCGTCTTCTTTGGTTATTCTTGTTGGTTCGACTGTTAAAAAAGTACTAAAAATATATGAAAGATTGAAGCATTGAATATATTGTATTCTTATTAAAGAATTCTGTTTTTTTTTTATTTATTTCATTAAACTTGAACATTTTTGGAAGAAATGCATAGAAAACTATTGTTGTTGCAAACGCAAAGGATATAATTTTGTAAAAGAGAAATACATTTTTTAGTTGGGTGTATGCACGTTGTGTCCTATTCTCAGAGGCGCGTTATGACATTATGGTGCCCTAGGCAATTAAAATTTTTCATTAAAACATTAAAACTTACATGAATAAACAACTTTAAAATAATAAGGAATGCTTTCTTTAATTCATATACATATAATTTATTCATTGATTTATGTAACCAAATAATGAATAGAAAAAAAAATTTAAAAAAATTAAAATAAAATAATTAAATAATTGAAAATGAATAACAAAATTCAATTATACACTCAGAGTTGGACTGGCCTAATGAGCTAGTGGGAGTTTGGAAATTGGAATGTTTCTGTTTTTTTTAAGCGTAGAAATTTTTTTTATTTAAATAACAATTTTAATTTCCCGGTCCTAAATTATTCCCAGTCACAGCGATACTTTTCTCACTTTATGCTCTACAAATACATCAATAAATCAACAAAATTAATTTTTGTTTTGCTAACTTTTAATACACACTAAAATTTGAATAATACACAAAATAATCTCATGTGACTTGTCACAATCTAAGATTTTTCTGTTTTAAAAGAGTTAGCAGACAACTGAAAATTAGTTTTTTTAAACATTATATGTAAAAAAAAATGTTTAGTATTTTGGTGCCCCCCAAATCGGGGTGCCCTAGACAATTGCCTAATTTGCCTACGGTGTAGTACGCCGCTGCCTATTCGTCACGATTACCAATCTTACAATTAATGTATTTATTGTAAAAATAATTCATAACAATTATAATAATTCAACCAATTCATTAACAGGCCACTATACTCAAATTTACCCCGTTCATGTCTTCAACGAAAACGAAAATAGTTGTTAATTATTTTTATAAGGGTTTAGGATGTTTGAGACATTTGAAAGAAAAAAAAATTACAATAAAAAAAAGGAAAAAATATATAAAGCACAAAAATAAAATTTAATACAACACACTTCGTTCTAAATCAAGCTTAAATCATAAAAATTGATCAAAATTCACTAAAAATGCATGAAAAAAAGTATTTTTTTTAATTCTAATAAAATAAAGAAAAAAAATTAAGTAACTTTTTCAATCTTTACTTTGTGGGCCCATATCTCAAGAGAATGTTTGCTACAACCTCATTTTTGGAAGCCTATTTTCGTTTTTTATAGGATCAAATTTGACAAAAGTAAGCGGATCACTCTTTCGGGACTTCTTTTAGCATTAAAAATTAGTTTGACTTATAAGGGAGGTAGATCATTTCTAGGAGCAGCCTATTTCAATCTAGTGGCATCTTAAGAAAACTAATTTAATAAGACATAAAATTTTATTAAAAAAACATTTAAAAAAAATTTTTTATAAGATTTCTCGAATGTAATTATCATTTATGTGTAACATAAACTATCTCAGGCATAATATATTTTAACAATTTTGGTAAAACATATCATTTTAATAAAAGAGAGGTAATAAAATACAGATGGTTCTCAACACAAACACTAAAGGACAGAAAGTCAGAATAGTATACACTTTATCGAATACTGTAATTATTCTTTTATATATAAACATACATAACGTTTTACATATAATATGTAGTCCAGGAAAAATTAGGGAACTGATTTATTGCATGGTGAATGAAGTACAAATAAAATTTAAACTGTACTTTCAAGCTTCAATCTGAATTTATTTTTCCCAAGCAAAGTATTTTGTAAGTTTTCACAATTCACTTTTCTTTGGATATTTTATTTCATAATTTTAACATGTGGTTGTTATAAGGTATTTAAGATTATAGATATGGTGTTTTTAAAATGAATTACATGTGAATTAGGACAAAATGAAAATAAAGAAATTTTTTAATAACTTTGTTCCATAGTGTAATAATGACACAATTTTAAAATTTATTTTTATATCTTTTTTATTATTTTGAAGTATAAACCAAATTCAAAAATTCGCTGCAATATGCATTACTTATAAAATAGTAACTAATTTATTTTACATGATGCGAATAATTGTAAAAAAAAATTTTGGAAACTAAATTTCCTACACTATAAACATGGAAAATACTTATCGCTCTTATCGTTATTCTGTATGTTTTTCTTAAATGAGATATTAATATTTTTATCAGAGAAAATCATCTGTTAGCTCAGCATATTTTATGTTGTTTTAAAATTTTATAATATCCTACACAGTGCTTTAATATTCCCCTAATCATATAAATTCGAAGTACATTACATATTAGTATTTTCTATCAAATGACTTTTTGAACTCTAGCACAATTCTGGCCGTATGGTTTTATTAAATTCAATTTCTATTTTTATCTAATACACAAAAGGGCTTAAACATTTTATTTCAATTTTAATAATAAATGTGATTTAAATAGTTCTGATTATTTAGTTGTTATTAGTAAAATTTTCATAATATAACAAATAGCATGCTTTAATCAAAATGAGCGAGATAAAAGAATAATATCTTTAATAAAGTTTAGCTTTTCGATAAAAAATATTTCTCAAATTTAGTGTGGGTTTACTTGTAATTCAATTACAAAAAAATTTTAAGTTTTTGAAAATTTTTTATATTTTTATAAATTTTTAGAAACACCCTCTTATTTTAAGTACGCGACATTTTATATAAATACATATACCCAAATACATTGTTAAACTTCCTAATTTTTTATATTACACGCATGTCCTTTTTTATTTTACTTTATAAGTATTTTATTCCCAAACTCACGGAAAAAAAATTATATTGAAAAAAAAAAGAGACTGAGACATGTGCCAAAAATTTTTTTCACTTCGTTTCCATAATACCAAATATCAGCTTGTAGTTTTTATAAATTTTGCATTATTGCGATGTAGTATCGATATTTCCTCACCTCAATTAACCTTTGCCGCCTTTCATATGAAATGAAAAGAATTCATTTTAAGGAATCCAGTTAATTAATAAAATAAAAAAAAAAATCAAATTATGTACTAAATTTTAATAAACAAAATGCATAACTGGCGTGTATGTTATGTGCAGAATAATAGGAAACAATTGTTTTACTAAATATAGGTCTGCACTGCTGATCATAATGAAAACCAATCACCCTTCTATGCAAGCTTTTTAATTTATAACAACATAATCCTTTATTATGCGATCAGATTGTGATTAACCACTTTTTAGTGTCAGATTGCGATTATTTATGAAACTAGCGTAGCCGAAGTCACTAATGTTAATTGAACTAAGGTCTTTTATATTAGTTCGCTTCGAAATAATCAGAAAATTTATTGAATTCTTGTTGAATTATGTTTTTTTTTTTTAATTTCCGTTTTAATATTTTTGATCTTTTAAAAAAATGTAATATTTATTTCAGTTTTTGTTGATTTTAATTTTAGTTTTTTGTTTGTCGACTTTAGTTAATTCGACACAATCATCCGATCAATTGCTTTTTAACTTTTTTGAGATTTTCCGGCATTCACACGTGTTAGTAACGTTGAGAGAGACTATCTCCAGCATTAAAGAAATCCAATTTTATACAATTTAAATTTATTGGTACATTCTTGTAAATAAATAACATTTTCGTTTATATCGAAGGGTATTCGAAAACTTACTAAGAATTATTTTTGAAGAGTTAAAAAATAACGTAACAGTTTATCGCACCTTGAAGTTATCGTTATTTTCAAACTGTTCTGTATTATATATATTATATACTTATATTTTTTCTACAATAACAACAGAATCTTGTTTTTTTTTTCTAATTCATATAATTTGTATCATAATATTAAATTTTAGCAAACATTATAAAAATTTCGCCCCCGAAACTATCTATAATGCAAAGATTAATTTATATGTTTGCGAGATAAGTTCATTGATACGAATGATATTTTGTTGTATACGAAAACGAATTAAATAATTCTAAAGACTTATAAAAATTTTGCTATTTGTGGACAGAATGGTTTCACTGCAGATAATAATTTGCAATTTGTCTACAAAGTTTATTGTACGGATTTATAACACTTTTTTTTATAAAAAATAATAATGATAAGAAAAAATAAAATTATTAGATTTTTTTATTGAAAATTTAATATTTTTTGCATTTATCAATGTTTCTTATTTTCAATGTAGGTATATATAAAGGTACATATGCACTAAGACATTTTTAATCGATTGAGCTGTGATCTATCAAAGTTCATGGGGTATTTATTTCTAATGAAAAACTTTACTCCACCAGTATTTTAAAGAAAAAAAAATTAATTCTATATATTTTTTAAAACTTTTAATGTTTTTATTAACATTAGTCTTCCTTTATGTTATACGAGTATCACAATTCATAATTTTGCAATATTTATTAATTGACAAGAACAAAATACATGTGAAAATTTTTAAATATCATAAAGAACTAGAGAACAACTATTTTGTATATTTTGAAGATTTAGAGATTACTATCTGAGATTGACAAATTTAAAGCAGTCAGATACTTACCTCCTGCATTAAAATTGCCATAAAAATTTTTGTGAAAAATTTCTAAAAATAAATAACAATGAAAGCTAATCATTATGTCCTTCATTTTCTACTTTTTTTAAAAAGCGTTTTTCTAAAAAAAGCCTTAAGCCGTCCCTGTTCATTAACTGATTAGAATCATTTTTATTTCTTCTCATGAAAATTATATCACTCAGTTTTTATTTTACTCAAAGATCGGTTAAATTAGACCTGTATTTAATTTAGCTGGGAAATGGGAACAAAAAATGACAATTTTTGGCACTTTGTGTGGCTATAGCTCGGGATGGAGAGAGAATTTCAATAAAAGAAAAATTGACCTAGACATAGTTTGTGAGTTATTTTCGAACATTTTAAGATCTCTCCATGAATAATCAGATAATCACAATTTTAGTTGTAGTTTCATCTTCATTATCATTTTAGTGTAAGGTCGACGGATTGACGGCAGGACAGATCGATGGCCAGACAGACGGAAAACTGTCTAAAAGTTACAAAATTTCTTTATACCCTCTTATTTTTTCTCATTTGTCCGAAAAATCAGAAAAACTTGCCAAATATTATTGCAAGTGAGTTCTAGAGTATTTTTACCTTTAACGTCGTAAGCAAAAAAAATAAAATCAATCCTGTAATGCCGAACAATTTTAATTTATTCCCACATCAACTATACATTCACCTTTTTCTAAATGATTAAAATTTTTGTGGAATTTTCGATTTGTGTACAAATTATATGTTTTGCTGCATTTTGAACATTGTTTTGTGTAAATTTTTAATTTTTTGAAAATTGTCAATCTTCCTATATAATTCCACTGATTAGTAACGAAATTTAATTTTTCAATCATAGGGCAATTAATAGCTAACATCTCAATCCCAGTTGTTGTAAAATTCGTAAAAGCTCCCAAATGAATTTCTCTTAATTTGTAATTTTTTATTCCATTTATCAGTGCAAAATCTGTTAATAGTGAACACCATTTTATATTTAATGTGGTTAATTCTGTCAGTTCACTTATTGCTACACCATCTTGTTCGCGGAACGTATTTAGTCCCGTTAAAGCATAATCCGTGATCTGAAAATTATTTGAACATAGACAAAAAATAAATAAAATAAAATCATATTTTTAGAATTTGAATTCAACAAATAAGAATATGTACTTAAAAGATCAGCTCCTTCGAAAATTCTACAAGGAGCGTTTATTTTACTTGTATTCTCTTGTGAAAGGTGGGAAATGTGTACAATACGTGTGTAGACAATAAACAATTTTGAAATTTATAACGAGACTCAAGTTTGAAACATTAGCATAAAAAAACTTACTTTATCATTTCCAGCTAAATTTAATTGAGTTAATCTCTTTAAGCTTTTGAGGATAATTTGAATTGTTGAATCATCAATTACACTATCTGTACTTGATATATCCAAAATTTGCAAATTTGGTAAATTTTCAATTACTTGGCCCATATACATAGGATACAACTTCAAATCAATTAAATATATTTCTATTAGTTTTTCATTTTTAGTCTTACAAATGGTATTTCTTATATCTTTAACTGTGATACTGCTAAATCCTCTTCCAAATGTGCTATCACTAATAGTAAACATTTGCAATGATCTCAAATTTTTCATTTTTGATATAATTTCGAGATCATCACAAGAAATTTTATAATAGATTGGTAATTTAAATGCTTCTAGATTCTCCAAGCTGGTCGCTAAAAATATTACAAAGTGCTTGAGCTAGTTTGAATGTATGTATGTATGTTACAATATTTGTTCTTTATGTAAAATATATAAAAAAAATAGTTTAAGTATAATAAACATTTTAAACATACCTTACGTTGTATAGTTCATTAAAATTAATTTAATTAATTTGTACGAAATTTAATTTTAACCTTTACCAACAAATGTGATTAAAATAATTAAAATAATCGGAATCCAAAGTGAGTTACAAGAAACTAAAAATGTGGTATATACTTTCTACAAGGTCGAAAGGAAAAAACATTAGGTTACGAGGAAAAAAATTAGAAATGTATTAGAGCGATTTTGCTGAAATCCTATGTGAAAATGCTCTATATAAAAAATTTCCACACTAAAAATCATCATCTGCCATTTTATAAAAAAAATTTTTCTGGAAACTGGTCTAAAAATGGCGACTTCCTCAAAACTAAAATTTTTTTTAAACTCTCAATCGAAAGTACTACAATTATAGAATTTTCTATCAAAATTTTAAAAAATTTTAATAAAAAGAAATAAAGTTACAGTATCTTGAAAAATTTCCAAATCTTTAAATTCGTTTTCTGAAAAACTAAGTTTTTGTAATTAGTCAGTTTTGCTAGTATGTATAGCGATGATTTGATAAATTTATCTTTGTAAACACAATAAATTAATAAGCCTATTTGGTTTAGACTTGTAAATTTTGAATTAAATTAATAAATAAATAAATTAATTAATATTTACCTATTAATTCTATTACTTCGTGTTCAATTATATCATTTTCAAGGACCAATTCTATTAAATCTTTCTGATTTGAAATAAATTTTTTAAATTCTGTAAATGGTAAATGTAATTGATTTGTAGAAAATTTTAATAATCTCAAATTTTTGAAAGAATTTAACGATCGCCATAAGTTGAAATCACCATAATCATAAATTAAATTAAGCTCTTTCAATGAAAATTCATTTAATTCAATTATTTTAATTGTCAGTGAAGGCAAATTAATTTCAATTAGACTTAAGCTCTCCAATTTGGAAAATTCTACACGGTGCTCATAAAAGAATTGTTCAACATTAGTCAAAAAGAATTTTTCGTCACCTTCCAAGTCTTCGTTAATTTGAAATTTTTCTTTAAATTTATCACATTTATCAATGTAGTCAGAACTTTTCAGTTCTTCATTAAATTCTTCTTGTTTTTCAGTATTTGAACATTTATTGCTCAACTTGAGATCATTATTTTTTTCTATAATGCAGCATTCGTTAGATAATATTTCATTCGAATGAACAATTTCTTTTATTGGAATAAAATCTCTTTCATAGATTTTGGTGTCATTTTCTTTACTTATAATACTCAAATCTTGTTCAGCTTCCAACTTTCTATCTATTTCAAATCTTGGTTCTTGAATTTCAGCTTCATCATGTAAAATATCACAATCTTCATGATAATTTAGTGCATTACAGTCTTGAATTTTAATTGATTTTAAATTTTTTAATTTTGATATTATATCAAAAAATTGTTTCAATGTGAATTCGCAGTTTTTGAATTCAATTGATTCTGTACAGTCGCCCATTTTTTTCAATAACTTATCAAATGGTTTGCAAAAATCACAGTTTTCAATTCGAATTATTCTAAATTTTTTTCCCGAATTCACATAAAATTTTCCTGGTTCTTCAACATCTGTTAAGTGAATATTTTGAAAATTCACTAATGTGACATTTGAAAATGAGTCCATTAACTGTATAGTGTTGTACCATTTGCGACAAACTAAAGAAACTGCTTGAGAGTCGAGAAAATTTAATTTCTCGAAAATTTTTATCAGTATCTAAAATAAAATAATGAATAATTAATTAATTAATTAATTAATTAATTAATTTTCATTTTGCGAAATTGTCGAATCAAAATTTGAGTAAATTATACTGCCTTAAATATTTTAAAGTTAATTTTTCAAATTAAATAAATGTAGATTGTATAAAATGTTTACATCTAAGACTGGCGACATATAGAATCCAAAGATATCCAATTTTCATACTTTAACAAATCCTTAAATTGTTTTTATGACTTTAATCATTTTTCAAATAAAAAAATATCGAATATTCTTAGATACTTAGAAATATAACTTCCAATTCCTTCAAAGTATAACGACTATATTTACAACGACTATATTTATCAAAATTAAAACTTCTACATTTTTAATTAGTTATAAATTAATATAGCTAGACGTTAAAAATAAACTAGTTGAAATTATTTTCTTTTTTCAATGAATGTCCTAAAATTTTACCATTTTTTTTTTTTGTAGTTTTAGAAGTTTCATTGCTACTACAAACATATAAGTATCAATAATTTTTTGTACAAAACACTGCAATATTGATTACACTTTCACTATGCTTTATTTTGAAATATTTTAACTGAACTATTTCTTACTCGAGAAAACATTTAAACATTTTCATAAGAAGAAACATTTTCATAAATTGAACCACTTTGCAATATAAACAACTTTGATATGAATATAATGGCATTGAAAAGATTGGCGTCGAAATGAAAAGCTCTTAACGGTGGCCGGAAATGAAATTAATTTTCAAAACATGAAATTTTCAGTACATATATACGTACATATAATTATAGTTAGTACACATAGTGTAAATATTGAAAATTTTTCTTAATTTGAAATTGATATTGTTGTGTGGACCCGTCGAATATTTTTTCAGTTTGTGAAAACATTATCATTATAATGTTTTTTAATATTCAAATTACTGACTTTTATTATAGGTATTAAAAAGTATGTTTATCTTCAAGATTTCAATAAGTATTAATTATATTTTTTTCAAATTCAAACCATATATTTTTCAAACTCAAGTAAGTTTGCATTGTATTAATAAATGTTTAAAAATTACCTCTGGAGGTAATTCTGAATAATTTTTCATCTTATTCATTTTATTATTTTAATTAAAAACAAAAATCATAACAAAAATTTCAGATATTATTATATCATTTAGTTATTTATTTTTTTTAATGGACAAAAATTTTAATTAAATAAATGAAAAATACTATAAAAGCAATTTCAATGAGAGCACAAACAAAATATGACTAAATCTAAAAATACTTATTTTTTCAATTGTAGTTTTATTTCGAAAGAAATAAGCTTTTGCAGATTACGTGCGCTTTTAGAATTGGAGCCAATAATTCAACTTTACAACATTACGAATTATACACATCGATTATAAAGTAGTTAAAAGAAAAGAAAAAAAACAAAATTTATATAAATATTATTATTTCGTTTGAAGCATACTTTATGTGTTGAAGTTAGTATTTTAAGATCTGTATTCTCTTATTAGAATACACTGAATAATATATTATCTCGTTTCATAACAAGCCTCTGTTTTAATTTTTATTTCAATAAGCTTGAAATATTTTATTTCAATTTAATTTTCTCTAAGTTGAATCTAACTATAGAATTTTGGTGTCAGGAACTGAATTACTAAAATAAAATTAGGTTTTATTTTCTAAAAAAATTTATTAGGTTTCGAATGCACTTCGAATTTATCTTAATGCAATTTAAATATTTGTAAATTAGTTACTACGAACTGTTGTAGCTATTGATAATTAAATAAATAAAATAAATAAAAATAAATGCATTGTCTGCCCTATACATTTACAATTATAATAACTTTTATATAGTGTTTCTTGTCTTAAATTCTTAGTAATATCAACATAATTATTCTGCTCCTATTCTAAAAAATATATGAGTACAAAGCTTTACATAGGTGTCATTTGTTCTATTTTGTCAATTATTTTGAATTTATAGTGTTTCTTTTTCTTCTGTCTTTTTTTTCATTCAATTAATAGTAAGG